>JADRCD010234048.1:5970-43235 GCA_019843815.1 Montemys delectorum
TCTTCTTCTTCTTCTTCTTCTTCTTCTTCTTCTTCTTCTTCTTCTTCTTCTTCTCCTCCTCCTCCTCCTCCTCCTCCTCCTCCTCCTCCTCCAGGTAACAGACTATATGAAAGGGAAGAGAGAAGAACACCAAGAATATATCAGCCTTGATTTTATTTACTGATCCTATAAAAAATTAAAAACACTAAAATACTCCATTTAATTTTATCTCATCCAAAATCACCAAGGCCCTGAGTAATATACACACCAATAAACAACCCAACAAGACTGGTGCCACTCATATTGATACCTTTTCTATTCTGAGGAAACACTGCCAAATCCAACTTATAGAGGGCAGGGTTTATTTGTCTTATAGGTAACAATTCATCATCTGATATTCATTCACTAAAAACATTACTAAAAGCAGTTGACTAAAATCCTTCTCTTTAAGTCTTCAAAACTTGGTCTCTTTTTCTAGACATGAGTCCCTGAAAAAATTTCCCCCTTTCTATGTTAACATGGCCACTAATAATGCTAGTGTTCTGATCTTGTTTATGCAGCCATTTCTAGGAAGAGTTCAAGGGAGGGTATCTGGGAGGGGCTAGAGGGAGAAAGACAGAGGCAAATGATGTAATTCTGTTTCAATTAAAAACATTTTTAGATCATAGGATCAAAGATGAGAAGGACACAACATCTGCCCCAACACTGGAAGTAACTGGGACCAGCAGGACCCAGGTGCCCAGGAACTCAGTCTGACCAGTGGTACAGGTTCTGGATCCTTCCAGTCTTGGCCATTACCCTCAGCAGATCTAGGCTGCAAACTCCACAGCCAGTCCCACAATACACAGAGGAAACTCCACTCCCAGGTGCTCTAACACACTCAGGATCATATAGGATCAGAGCTAGTCCCACAACACCCAGAAGAAGCTCCACTCCCAGGTACACTAACAGACCAAGGAAAACAGTATAACAGGATCACAGGATCACAGGATCACAGGAGCTTAATCACACCAGAACCTCAGGTCCCAGAGGCAGCTTGATTCCCAGGACCTCTGACACACCCAGCATCTCAGGATCACAGAATTATAGGATCACAGAATTATAGGATCACAGAGACAGCTGAACTCTTAGGAGTTCTGACACAACCAAGATCACAGAAAGGAAAGGCTCCAATGAGATATAGCAAAGGCGGTTGGCACTAGAGATAATCAGATGGCAGGAGGCAAGCCTAAGAAGATAAGGAACAGAAACCAAGGTTACTTGGCATCATCAGAACCCAATACTCCTACCATAGCAAGTCCTGACACACCATCACAGAAAAAGCAAGATTCAGATCTAAAATCACTTCTCATGATGATGATAGAGGACTTTAAGAAGGACATAAATAACTCCTTAAAGAAATACAAGAGACCGGTCTCTCTGGGCTGGTGTCCTGAGTGGACCTTGGGCACAAGCTCTGCAGCCAGTCCCACAACACCCAGAGGAAGTTGCTGCACTCCCAGGTGCTCTAACAAGCCCAAGGTCACAGGATCCCAAAATCACAGGGTCACAGAGACTGCCTGATTCTGAGGAGTTCTGATACAACCAGGATCACAGGAAGGACTGACTCCAGTCAGAATTAGCAAGGGCAGGTAGCCCTAGAGATAACTAGATGGGGGGGGGGGGGAAAGCATAAGAAAATAAACAACACAAACCAAGGTTACTTGCCATTATCAGAACTCAATTCTCCCACCATAGCCTGTCCTGGACACACCATCACACCGGAAATACAAGATTCAGATATAAAATCACTTATCATAATGATGATACAGGACCTTAAGAAAGACATAAATAGCACCCTCAAAGAAATACAGGAGAACACAGGTAAAGAGCTAGAAGCTCTTAAAGAGGAAACACAAAAATCCCTTAAAGAACTACAGGAAAACACAATCAAACAGGTGAAGGAAATGAGCAAAACCATCCAGAATCTAAAAATGGAAATAGAAACAATAAAGAAATCAGAAAGAGAGACAACCCTGGAGATACAAAACCTAGGAAAAAAATCAGGAGTCATAGATGCAAGCATCACCAACAGAATACAAGAGATAGAAGAGAGAATCTCAGGGGCAGAAGACACCATAGAAAACATTGACACAACAGTCAAAGAAAATGCAAAAAGCAAAAAGCTCCTAACCCAAAACATCCAGGAAATCCAGGGCAAAATGAGAAGACCAGTAAATATCTTCAACAAAATTATACAAGAAAACTTTCCTAACTTAAAGAAAGAAATGCCCATGAACATAAAAGAAGCCTACAGAACTCCAAATAGTTTGGACCAGAAAAGAAATTCCTCCCATCACATAATAATCAAAACACAAAATGCACTAAACAAAGAATGAATATTTAAAGCAGTAAGGGGAAAAGGTCAAATAACATATAAAGACAGACCTATCAGAATTACACCAGACTTCTCAACAGAGACTATGGAAGCTAGAAGACCCTGGGCAGATGTCATACAGACTCTGAGAGAACACAAATGCCAGCCCAAGCTATTATACTCTCTCAATTACCATAGCCGGAAAAAACAAGATATTCCATGACAAAAGAAAATTTACACAATCTTTCCATAAATCCAGCCCTACAAAGAATAATGGATGGAAAACACCAACATGAGGAAACTAAACCTTAGAAAAAAGGAAGAAAGTAATCTTTCAACAACCAAAAAGAAGATAGCCACACAAACATAATCTCACCTCTAAACAACAAAAATAACAGGAAGTAACAATCACTTTTCCTTAATAACTCTTAACATCAATGGACCAATAAAAAGGCATAAATTAACAGACTGGCTATGTAAACAGGGCCCAGCATTTTGCTACATACAAGAGATGCACCTCAGTGACAAAGACAGACACAATTTCAGAGTAAGAGGTTGGAAAACAATTCTCCAAGCAAATGATCCCAAGAAACAAGCTGGAGTAGCCACTCTAATATCAAATAAAATCAACATTCAACCAAAAGTTATCAAAAAAGATAAGGAAGGACACTTCATACTGGTCAAAGGAAAAATCTACCAAGATGAACTCTCAATTCTGAACATCTATGCTCCAAATGCAAGGGCACCCAAATTCATAATAGAAACTTTACTAAAGCTCAAAGCACACATTGTACCCCACACAATAATAGTGGGAGACTTCAACACCCCGCTCTCTGTAATGGAAAGATCATGGCAACAGAAACTAAACAGAGACACTAAACAGTGAAACTAACAGAAGTTATGAACCAAATGGATCTAACATATATTTATAGAACATTTCATCCTTAAGCAAAAGAATATACCTTCTTTTTAGCACCTCATGGTACCTTCTCCAAAGCTGACATAGAATTGGTCACAAAACAGGTTTTAACAGATACAAGAAACTGAAATAATCCCATGCATCCTATCAGATCACCACAAACCAAAGCTGGTCTTAAACTCCAACAAAAACAATGGAAAGTACATATACACAGGGAAGCTGAACAATGCTCTACTCAATGATAACTTGGTCAAGAAAGAAATAAAGAAAATAATTAAAGACTTTTTTAGAATTTAATGAAAATGAAGACACATCATTCCAAAACATTCCAACATATGGGATACAATGAAAGCAGTGGTAAGAGGAAAACTCATAGCTCTAAGTGCCTACAAAAAGAAACTGGAGAGAGCTTATACTAGCAGCTTGACAGCACACCTTAAAGATCTAGAACAAAAAGAAGCAAATAAACCCAGGAAGAATAGATGGCAGGAAATAATCAAACTCAGGACTGAAATCAACCAAATAGAAACAAAAGGAACTATACAAAGAATCAACAAAACCAGGAGCTTGTTCTTTGAGGAAATCAACAAGATAGATAAACCCTTAGCCAGACTAAGCAGGGGGCACAGAGACAGTATCCAAATCAATAAAATCAGAAATGAAAAAGGAGACATAACAACAGAATATATCTTTAAATATTTATACTGTTTGTTGCATACTAACAGCTGAAAATAATCAAAATCATGTTCTACGAACATCATGGGAATAGTATTAATAATTTTTCTCACTGTGCTTGAAATCAGCATTTTCTTAATGTTTAACTTCAAAGAGATTTTGCTATTTTGAAATTTTTAAAATATACTCACTGATAAAATAATTTCTCTCCTAGAAACACTGACAATCTTTTAAAAGTAAATTTTAAACTTTTAAAGTAAACTTTAAAGTTGAACAAATTTTTTACATAATATTTGATTCTTAAAATACTCAATGTTATTAATATGTATAAAATGCATTTAAATAATATAAATTTTAAGAAAAATGTTTTTAAAAAGAATAAAGATAAAGTATATTTTAAAACCTCAACACAGGCTCACATACTATAATAAATAAGCCACAGTAACCTATACAATTAGGTCATAGCATTGTTCTTCCTAGGGAAAAAAACCTTTGGCTATGCAGTGTGCTGCTTGTATGGATCTGGAGAAGAGGCAAAATGGTAGTGAATGTGTCTAACTTCCTGAACTCCATGACCAGCTGTCCTGCCTGGCCAGAACAGAAGAAAACTGCTGCAAACACATAAATTCCTGGAAGGAAAGGACAAAAACAAGTTACCGGTTAAATACCTTCAGAAAAACTATGTTGGCAGGGATATCAGAGAAGGTATACCCATGAAGTCTCGCCAATATGGTTGTCTTAACAAGGCATGAAAGAATAAGGATGACATCAACAGAGGCACTAACATGGCGGGGAAAATCTCATGGGGTCTCCACCCTGGACAAAGAACTCCAGGCAGTGAAGGAATGCCAAGTGGGAGAAACAGTCTTCCCGGGCATAAGCCCTCAAATTGGCTATCAGATACCAAGTGGTCAGCATTAAATAATATACACGTAAGTAAAGTTATACAAAGTGAGCAGAACATGTTGCATTTAGATATTTAGAAATGTATATATTCACATGTATATATACACATATGTAAAAATTAAAGAAATAGAGGCCAGGGATTTGAGAGAAAACAGAAGCAGGGTTGCTTGAGAAGGGTTGGATGGAGGAAAAGGAAAATTATGTCACTATATTGTAATTTCAAAAATTAAAACGGAAAAAAGGTTTTAATTTGGTCTGATTTCCCCAGTGATGAGAGTTCTCTGGGCCCTGTGGAAAAGAGAAAACGTGATGTAAAGACAGGAAACATGCTGCCGTAGAGGAGGGACGCTCAGCTAGTGATTATTGCCTTGTGGGTAGTCACAGGAAGAAAACGAGATGCTTCAACAATACTTCTCATGAGTATGTTAGATGGTTGGGGTGGTGGGAGAATTACCAACCAATCTCTGTCTTGCTCTTTGTAGAGAAGCATTAGTCCCTTCCAAAACCAAATACATTAAATGAATTACATAAATGTAACCATTAGACTGAAAATCCAGATTTTTCTCAATGATTTTTTTTTATATATAGGCAACGGTGCCTCACACATTTAATCTTAACACTCCAGAGGCAGAGGCAGACAAATCTCTGTGAATTCAAGGCCAGCCTGGTCTACAGAGCGAGTTGCGGGATAGCCAGGGCTACATGGAGAAACAGTGTCTTGAAAACTAAAAGAAAAACACAAAAAGAAATAAAAAGTTTAGATAAATGGATGGATGGATGGATGGATGGATGGATAGATAGATAAATCAGTCAAGGGGGAAAAAGAAAGGTAAAATAAAGCAAATGGTGAAATATTGTGTGCACATACATACATACACACACACATGTGAATATGCGTACAATGGCACATAAACAAAAGAAGTATTTAGAGTCAATCCTCTCCTTTCTATCAGTAAGTGTAAATGGGCTCAATGCTTACATGTGCAAAAATATAAGAATAGAGAACAAACAAATCACATAAAACACATGAAGGCATATCTAACTATACAAGAACATTTAACACTTAATAATTAAAATGAATATAATTGTTTAATTCAAATTCAGCATCTAAATAAATTGGGAAAAGACATATTTTCATAAGTGTTTGGGGAATAGTTGGTGAGTATCACGGAAAAAGAAAACAAAATTGGATCTGTCTCACCTCTGTGGACCAAATATAAAGTGTAAATAGGTCAGATAGTCAATCAGTATTAGAAGACTAGAGGTGCCGTCCTCTAAACCTAAGAGTGGGAAACACTCCTGTGATTCAAAATCTAGTTGTTGAGTATGGTGGAGAACACATAATCCCTGTGCTCAGAAGAACGAGAGGTGGATCTCTGTGAATTTAAGATGAGGCTAGCCAGAGTTACAAAGTGAGACACTGTCTCCAAAAAATATATGTGTAATGAAGAAGGAATTTGATAAGTTTGATACAAACTTAACACTAAAAACTACCAAGTTTAAAAACTTCTATAATTCAAAGTAAAATGACCACCAAGAGAAAAACATTTAGTATTTGTATTGATAATAAATTAATATTTTATAAGAAAAATAAATAAATCAATAATTTAGAAAAACTAGTCAAGGAACATGAGCAGATATTTGAGAAAAAGAAATGTAAATGGCTCCTATCCCCACAAGAAGAGAAATACAAAACAAGATTATACTTGTTACTCACTCAGAATCCGAAGAGCTTAAAAGACCAATAATCTACAGGTTAGGTAAGTTATAGAAACAAGTATTCTCCTATATTGCTAGTACAAAATAGAACAATGGCTTAAGAAAAAAAATGATAGTATCAAGCAAAATTAATACTCATTTGCCCTTTGAGAAAGCCCACTTCTAGGATTCCATTCCAATTGTAAAAAATAGCAAAAGATATGTGGTAAAGTAGGTTCAATGTGGCAGAAGTTATGTCAGTAAATCTGCAAAAACTCAAATGTAATCTAATAGACACAAGGTCAGGGGTGCCCACACTGCAGCCCATGAGGATCCTGCCTGTTAAACAGCCTGCAAGCTTAAAGTGGCTTCATCCCATACAGCCACCAAACCTGGACGCTGTTGTGGATGCCAGGAAGTGCTTGCTGAGGGAAGCCTGATAGGGCTGTCTCCGGAGAGGCTCTGCCAGAGCCTGACAAATATAGAGGCAGATGCTCACAGTTAACAACTGGACTGAGCGCAGTGCCCCCCACCCTCACCCCCATAGAGGGGTTGGAAGACTGAAGGAGCTGAGAGGGTTTGCAGCCCCATGGAGGGAGCAACAGTGTCAACCGGCCAGAACCACACACACACACACACACACACACACACACACACACACACACACGAGCTCCCAGAGACTGGACCACCAACCAAAGAATACACATGGAGGGACACATGGCTCTGGCTGCAAACGTGGCAGAAGATGGCCTGGTTGGACATCTGTTGGTGGGCGAAAGGCCCTTGGTCCTAAGGGTATTCGATGCCCCAGTGTAGGGGAAGGTCCAGGGCAGGGAGGGTGGGGGAGCACCCTCATAGAGGCAGGGGGAGAGGGGATGGGGTAGGGGTTTCCAAAGGGGAGACCTGGAAAGGGGAAAACATTTGAAATGTAAATAAAGAAAACATCCAATAAAAAAAAATTAACAGCTCAAAAAAAGTGGCTTCATTTTTTTTAAAGAATTGTTTCAAAAATGCCAAATATGCTATTATTTGGTTCTTTGGAGAAAATATTTGGTGAACTCTAACTTTGTATCAGTGTGGTATATTCAAGGCTGGATGTAGCTCAATGATAGAGTATGTGACTGGCAAGCACGCCCAGGGCTCTACATTTCTATTCCAGGAAGAGGAGAAGGTGGCAAGAGTGGGGGAAGCAGAGGGAGGGGGGAGAGGGCGAGGGAGAGGAGGAGGGACAAGAGGAAGGGGAGGGGGAGAGGGACAGCCCATGGAGTGGAGAATTGTGCAGCTGTAAAGAATACCTGTAACGGAGTGAAAAATAACACATCTATTTCAACACTTTGGTTTGTGATGGTACTAAAGAAACAAAGAATAAAACAGCCTGTTGGCTACTTTTAAAAAATACATGTCTTTTCTTTTTCTGTTTTTTTTTTTTATTCTTCTCTCATACAATCCACTCTTACTGTTCCCCTCTCTCCACTACCCTCAGTCTGTCCTCACCCTCTCCCCTCTCTCCCAGATCCATTCCTCCTGTTGCCCTTCAGGCAAGAGCAGGCCTCCCAGGGGTGTCAGCCAAAGGCAACCTAACAAGTTACCGTAAGGCTAGGCACAAACCCTCACATCAAGGCTGGACTAGGCAGCCCAGTAGGAGGAAACGGGTCCCAAGAGCAGGCAAAAGAGTCAGGGAGTTTCCTGTTCCTGTTGTTAGGGGTCCCACAAGAACCCCAAGCTACACAGCCGTAGTACAAATGCAGAGGACCTGTGCAGACCCCGGCAGGCTGCCTGATCATCAGTTCAGTCTCTGTGAGCCCAGCTGAGCCCTGCTTAGTTCCTTTATTTTTTGAGATTATAATGTAATTCTACGCTCATAAAGTCGCACCAGCACGTCTGCCTAAACGGGAGCTGAACAAAGGCGGCAACAATAGACGTGCTAAATTGGACAGGGGCTGGGGGAGGCCACAAGCCTATTGTTTCAGTTTCTGAAGAATGCCAATTAACAAGTAAGAAGAAAGAAGGGAGCATTGGCCTTGCTTTTCCTGGGTGACCCTACTATCTACAATAGGAGTGCTTCCCAGAATAAATGAGAGCCAGTGATAAATTTAGACTGCCAGGGTTCCTGCCACCCTGAGGTAAAGGACTCTGAGCAACAAACACCAGCGGCGACCGCACTGCTACGCGCAGCACAAGTGTCTCCAGGTGAAAATAATCAACACCATCTACAGAATGCCAAAAAACCAAAGCTCTGTGTGATGGAGCCTTTAAATCTGCTTCTCGAATCATGCAAAATGGAGATGACCAACAAATACATTTAGTGATTCCATGGGGCGGGGGGGGGGGGGGGGGAAGAACCACCAAAATACTGACTCTGAGAAACTCTATCCCTTCAAAAAAATAAAATAAGATGAGCGATAGATTTTTTTCCCCCAACAATTAAGTTGTAAAGAGACTAAGAAAAGAATTGTAGATCAAAGGAGGCATAGGAGACCTACAAAATTAAAATAAATGGATGATATTCTAATCACAAGTCAAAGCAATTGTCAAAAAGCATTTCTATAACTGAGGAAACGTAAAGATCGATACCTGAGAACTATAAGTCACTGTTTTATGGTATGTTGGTACCGAGACGAGACTGTATTCTTAAAAGAGTTCTGTGTTGGCTAATTTTACGTCAACTTGACACAAGCCATCTGAAAACAAGGAGCCCCTCGCATGAGACAAAAAAAAAAAAAAAAAAGCTTCTGCCAGCTGAGGATGTCAATAGATAAGGCTGTGGTGCATTTTTTAAATTAGTGACTCAGTGAGGAGGGTTCCCCTCTCCCAAAATGGTGCCACCAATAGGCTGGTGGTCCTGGGTTCTATAAGGAAAGCAGATTAAGCAAGCCATGAAAAGCAGGCTAGTGAGCAACACTACTACTCTACTCCAGGCCTCTGCATCAGCTCCTGCCTCCAGGATCCTACCCTGTTGGAGTTCCTGTCCTGACTTCCTTCAAAGTTGGACTACAGATACGGAAATGTCAGCCAATAAGCCCTTTCCTGCCCCCAGGTTGCTTTTGGTCATGATGCTTCCTCATGGCAACACTAACCATAACTAAAGCAAGTTCCCACTTTCACATACTGAAATAGTTGCCCAACAAATGATGCCATGTCTTTGATAGTCATCAAAATAACACAAAGACAGTGGGGCAGTGACTGAGGATGCAGATGAAGTAAGCCAGCCGGGCAATGTGCACAAGGGGATTTGCTATGCTATCCTACCTCTGTGTGTGTGAAATGCCTCATTAGAAAGAAAAGATTGTGTTTAAATGAAGCCAGAATAAGGGAGAACTTCAGAACGACTATTCATCTTAAGGTCTGAAAAAGAAGTAGGCATTATAACATCAGGATTGATGGAACTTTATGATTTTACTACAATTTCACCACAGAGCTCCTGAGTGGCTCTTTGGAAAGCTGTCCTCCTCTCTGAGAAGGAGCTCTGCATTACCCATAGATCTCCGTGTTTTTTAAATCCGTTCTGCACCTCATAAGCTTCTTTAGTTACAAAGCGGGATCACCGGGTCAGTCTTCTTCCCAGTTCACACCCCAGTCCCACACAGCTCTGTTGAGTTAGCATCCCTCCCCATGGTGAGTCTTTGAACTCCTGCTGGTGCTAATGAGGTCAATGCTGAACTCACTCTGGGTCTAAACCTTAGATTACTATTTCTACAGCTTTTTAAATCTACATCTTCTCCCGATAAATGTTAAGATGTTTTATCAACCTCTACTGTTCTTAATATAGCATTTGAACTTTTTAAGAGTTCTTCAAAATGTGTTAGGTCTATTTTATATATGTTTCTATGTATAATATACATTTACATATTTTATAAAGTACTTTAATGTACTATTCCAACTCTTGAGTTTGTCTTCAAACTAGCTCTTGAGTAGTAATTAATAATCATTTGCATAACCATAGAATGGGTTGTGACATATTTCTTACACCAGTATTGTTGCCACCAAGAGCATCCCAGTTTGGTGAACAATCATTCTTTCTTTTATTCAAGAACTCTTTTGTTTTGTTGTTTTGTTTTGTTTTGTTTTGTTTTGTTGGTGCCCAACACACCTCAGGAATAATGCTAAAGACACAATGGTGAATGAAACACTCTATCACACAGAGGTGATTAATAATCATAACAAATAGAGTAATAAACAAATGAGAAGATGAGGTTGGAAATGGTCTGTTTTAGAAATGACATTCTAGAAAAGATCTCTGTGAAGAAGTAACATTTCAGCTAAGCTGTGACAAAAAAGAACCAAATTGTGAACTAGTAGGGATGTGCAGCATAAAGAGAAGTGCAAACCAAAGCCTTGGGGCAAAAATCTACATTTAGGAGCAGAAAAGGCACCAATTGGTTTATCACAGTTAGGATGCTGTGTGAGATTTTACGGCATTAAAAGTTTTTAGACAGCAAAGTTTTTAGAAAGAATTGCTAAGAACTAAATGAAAGCAGAAGCCATTGCTTTCCTAGAAGAAAGTCCTATCAGCAGGAATCAGTCTGTTGTAGATGAGAGATTAAAATCCAAACAGAGAGAATAGAAACTTTCTCAACCCTAGAAGAGGGAGGAATGTGGCTACTGTGTTCCTGCAAACCCAGCTGACAACCCTTAAGCTCAAGCCCTGCTTGAGCTGCAAAGATGTAAAACTATCTACCATCTGAGCCCAAAAAGCCTTGGAAGTGTTCCCTGAGATGAGTGTGTGGACTGAAGTCCAGAGTGTCTTTTCCAAATTTTAAGAGCGGCATGAGAACCACAGAGATCTCACCCTTGAGAAGGCCTATAACTTCTAGATTATCACTGAAATGGAATAGTACCCTAAGGAACACAGATGGTCAGAGGAGAAACACATGAAGAAGCCAGCAAGGTAGTTCATCTGGTAAAAGTGCTTGCTATTCAATCCTGACTACCTGAGTTCAACCCCTGGAACCTACAATGGAAGAATAGAATCAATTCCCATAACTTATTCTCTGACTTCCTCGTGTGTGCCTATCACCCACACATACACACACAGACATACACACACACACATGTATACATGTACACTAACAAAGTTTTTGAATGAAAACATTAAAGAAACGTGACTTTTATTGTATCACGAAAAAAATCACACCTTCCACAATAAAATAACCACAATTACAAAAGACTGCTCTATATATGGTGTAGCCTCTATCCCACAATCATCACACTGTCTGGTATTACTGTTCTTTCTGCCCTCTCCTCTCCTAATTCTGCCAGTGGAATACTGAGACTTAGGTTAAACTAAATTATAAATCCATGTGCCTAGCAGCACTCAGCAGATTACACCAACAATAGTACTAGGCAAAGGTACTGAACGTAGTAGCTGATTAGTTGACAAACTAAAAGAAAGTCTGAGTCACAGAACAGTGTAGTAGGGCCTCAGAGCTTAGTAGGTCCTCAGATCTAAGCACAACTGCCCTCATGATGGAAGTGGTATCCAGGCTGTAAAACTTAATACGTAGATAGTGCCACCTACCAAAGGAAAACAAAAGCCTAACCCTTCAAAGCCCATAGTTCCGGGAAAGTTTCTAAATGTCCTAACTTTGCTTTTTAGCTTCTGTAGTTCCACTTCTCACTAACTGTTCTTGTTGACTGAAGTGTGTCAACCCAGCATATGGTTTTTGTGCTTAAAAGCTCACTCTGAGGAAGGTTTGGGGCTACACCGGGATCCAGAACATCTAGTGTAGTCACCAGCTGACTAATAAAGACTTTCTATTGGCTGAAACCCATGGTCAAGCACTCTTCTCTTATGGATACCTCACAACATCAATTTACCTAAATTTCTGTGAACTACTGAAGAGATCCAAAAACCTAACACATTTGTTTTCGGAATCTTCAACGTATAGGATACTCTGATCAGTCTTGGTCAGGGCCAAGATAAGCCCTAAGCTATCCTCGGGCAACCCAAAATCTATCAGGAAATAAAAGCATGCAAACAAGTATAAGGGAGCTAACTGGAACGCTGTAAAGCATTTCGTCAACATGTGCAGTCCTGGGGTAGTGAAGAAATTCCCTACAGAAGAAACATGTGATAGGGAGGTGGTTCCAAGTCCCGAGTGCTGGGAAGGACATTTATTCCTTGAGTATCATTAGTGGACCCAATTAGTTCAGAACAACACAAGGCTTCCTTCCCTCACCATGGCTTTTGCCTGATAGTATGTATAATTTCATCAGTATTCTTCTTTATATGGTCTCAAGTGAATTCTATTTGTTCCAAAGAGATACGGTAAACTTCCACAGACAAAGCTCCCCTAAGGACACTTCACACATTTCACAGACTCACAGAGAACAGTCAACTTCATGTCACAGTGCTAGCTAATAAATCTATGATTGCTACTGTGAGTGTCTGCCCCTCATCTTCCTTATCTTTAAATGTACCCCCCACTCAAGGGCTGAGGACAGCACAGAGGCCTAAAGACCACTGGAGGCTATGAGATCATTGCTAGCTGATCATCGCTAGCTGCCCCAAGCTTGAAATAAAGCAAGCTTGTATCCCCCAACAAAAGGACTAAGGCTCACCTTGAGTTTCTTGTTTAGGTAGCTCAAACTGAGAAGATATCTGGCAAAATGGAAAGCTATATTCTGCAATGAACATATGGAAAGAGACAACTTCTGAAATGGCTGATTGAAGTGGGGGGGGTCAGATATGCAGAAACAACCCAGGGACACAAAACAAGGAGATGAAAGAAAGAAAGAAAGAAAGAAAGAAAGAAAGAAAGAAAGAAAGAAAGAAAGAAAGGAAGGAAGGAAGGAAGGAAGGAAGGAAAGATTACAAGGAAAGTAATGGCTTGGCTCCTGGTGGTGTGTTTCTATCTCCTGCATCTGATCTCTAAGACCCTTTCAGTAAACTACTCTCTTTGAGTTGCTTAAATTAGTTATGATGTTCCTGGTCCTACAGCCAAAAGAGTGCAGTCATTGAGTCCAGGAAAATGACAATAGATGTGCAAACAACTGGGTATGGGAGAAATCTGTTCTGATTGACAAAGTAGTCCCAACCAAGGTGGTGGTTTGTGCAGTCACGTCTTGGTGCTCAGCAGCATGTCCTGTGCCACTTCTATAGGTAGCAGTGACAGCCTGTGCCCAGCAAGGATCGGGAGGCACTGGCCCTTTCATGCAGTCCTAACGGCAGCGACTCACTAATGATCCTGCAGTTGGGTTTGGGTTATACCTGACTGCTTCAGCAATGGAAACAGCCCAACAGGCTTCCTTGCTTAGCTACTAGGGGAGAAAAGTACATAGGAGGGAGCTGGTCCTTCCAGGTCAGAAACAATCGTGGGAAATTCTCTCCAGGGGCCACGTCCAAAAGCACAGGGTAAACCATAGGTGAGAGACAAGAAAACTGTATAAAAAAAAAAAAAAAAAACAGCTCCCCTCTGAGAATAAATTCTACATCTGCCAAGACAAAAATGTCCCGTTTCTGATTCTGCTTTCACAGCATGGCCTCTATCTTGTCCCCTTTCAGAATTCTCTTGGGTACATAACATGGTTGTTTATCTTCTGTCTTCCACCAGAAGATAGATTCTGGGTGGGTAGACTCTTGGTCAAGCTCATGTTTTATATTATGTTACGTTTTATAATTTCATGCATGCAATGTATTTTTATCATATTCACCCCGGGACTTCTCCCCATAATGCCTCCTAGACTTATCCCCCATTGCCCCACCCTTCCAACTCCATGTCCTTTCTTTCTTCCATCAAGTGTCATTGCCCTTAACCATATTGAGAACCTCCCTTTGGTGTATACATTTGGCCTGCGTGATTAATAGGATGCAGAGGAAGTGGGATCCCACTCTAAGTGGTAGCTGTGATTTGTGAGGTCTTGACACAAGCTGTTTAGAATGAAATGACACCCCCTTCTTGTATATTCTATATGACTAGGCTCCCTGACTTTGCTTCTGTATACTCAAAGTCATTATGCCTTTGACCCACCTGATGCAGGAGCTAGGCTAGAAAGCAACTGCACTGAGCTAACTATGGTGAGTATACAGTAACTGACTACATCATGCCTAGCTTTGTAATGTGCAAAGATTATACCTGCTGCTGCCAAATTAGAAACGTCTTCCAAGCATCCAATGCTACATTCATCACCATGTCCCAGAAAGATGCTGACGGACGGTTTTCAAAAACTTCAAAGGACTCTAGCAATAATTGCATATTCATTAGATAAATTAGTTCTAGATTATTTTTAAAACTGTAACTTAGAAAAAAACAAAACAACAAAGAGCTGAAGAGAATTATGCATGAATGGTGTTTAGAATATAAAAATGTAGAATACTATTCGTCCTTTCTGAAAGCATTAAATGGGGAAATAAAATGGAGGTGAAACAGTTAAATGTTAAAAGGCACATAGAAAAAAATAGTCTGCCTCTATGAAACTTAGCCCTTAGGAGCTGGACAGTTTTGCAAATGGTTTTAGTTGGTGGACAGGGATATGGATGTGGGGGAGGGGGTGGTGCAGTATATACATAGTGCTTCCACTTCTGATACAGCAGAAACATCATTGGCAAAGTAATAACCACTATTACCAGCCTGAAGTGGGTGACTAATATGCTTTGACCAAACAAGTATCTATAGGATCTTGATAACTGAAGAGCCACAATCTAGTATAACAGACTTGGCTTTATTTTTTTTTAAGACTCCATTATGCACAAAATAAACACCTACCACTTCACCTACATGTGTTAAACAGGGTGAAGAGTCTCAGGGTGTGGGAAGTACAGAAAAGCTATCAAAGGAACATCAGGCGACTCATAGCTTCCTGCCCTGAAGTCAACTGCAGATTGGAAAAACATATTCTAGAGTCTCGGGGCTAGGCAGGAGGGGCAAGAGCTAGTGTCCACCAGGTGGTGAGGTTTAATGGCATGCTCCGCTCCTGAGGCGCTCATGTGTACAATATTAAGGTATAAATTAAAGAGCCCAGTGGTAGTTTTTGTTTGTTGCCAAAGCCCCTTGAGGTTGATCATCTCGCCATATGTGAGAGGTTGGCTGGTTTTCACCTGGCAGAAAAATCAAGAAGCATCTTATCACTGCTTGTCCCAAAGCCATGATGATAACCTCTGCACTACATGGACTAGAAAGAAAGGAAAACATGAAGCAAAAATGATCAGAGAATGAAACTCTGGTTACAAATTTCAACTAGTAACTCAAAGGAAAGCAGAGAACCCAGGAGGGGGCGTAAAGGATGTTATTACATTAGGGATGGGACAGTTCGGGAACACCAGCATCTCTAGGCAGTGTAGCCCAATGGCTGAGAACAGGTACCAGGAGCAGAAAAACTTAAACTCGTATCCAGTTCAGCCCTTTGCTAGCTCTGTGGCTTCGACTCACCTGGTATGTCATTTTCTTCTCCAAACCTCACTTCTATCACATGCAAAATGAGAGTGATGATATGTACCACGTATGTAGAGCTGTAATGATATCACATAAGCAGCCTGAAGAACTTAGTAAAAGTGTAACAAAGTTATTATCAGTCATGGTGGTCCGGTGCATTGGTTTCCTAAGGCTGCAGACTATGTGGGTTAAACAATAAACTTTTTTTTCCCTCACAGTTAGATAAGTCCAAGATCTTGGTATCTTCTGAGGTCTCTTTCCTTAGCTTGAAGTAGTCACCTTCTCCCTACTGTCGTCACCTGGTCTCTCCTCTTTCTGGGTCCATCCTTGGTATCTATACATCTGAATGTTTTCATCTTAAAAGGAAGAAAACCTTGTGACTTCATCCTTAACAGCCTTGTCTGAACATAGGCTCCTTTTCAAAGTCCTTTGCCCCAAACACATTCATTCAGAAGTACTCTGAGTTAGAGAATCAACACATCAACTGAGAGAAGATGACAAAGTAACCCATTGAAAGCAGTATGGAACAGAAGCCAGCCAATCAGAAGACGGTTCAGCCACTAGCCAGTGGGAATAGCAGCTGTCCTTGTAGATCCAGCACAGCAGAGTGGTACAGACTGGTTGTTACTGCTGTGGGTTGTTATCAACTGAGTGTTACCTGAGCAGCCTTGAATCAGGGACATCTCAGGCTTTCAATAGAGCAGTCCAGTCCAATGGCCTTTATAGGTGAGATTTGAGAAGGCTCTGCAATCCTCTGCAGAGCTTGGAATTGGATAAATGCAAGCACTTTTTGAAGCTACTGTATAGAAAGAGGTGGGAAGATAAGGAAAAGCTAAGGAAGGCTAAGACTTGAAGACAGAGACATGAAGAAAAGAGTAAGAAATGGCCATGAGAAAGGGGCAAGAGTCCTGGAGTGGAGGGGACAGGGGCAAGAATCCTGGAGTGCAGGGGGCAGAGACAAGAGTGTGGGGGTGGAAAGGGCAGGGGCAAGAGTCCTGGAGTGAAGATAGCAGGGGTAAGAGTCTTAGGGTGGAGAGGGTAGAGTCAGAGTCTTGGGCCTTCTGGATCCATCCTGGCTTTGGCTTAATGAATCAATCAGAATTAGACACAGTCAGGATGGACCCTTCCTGGTATACCACTTCATGTCACCCTGCTAAAAGAGTTTTCCTTATCCTTGCAACTCAAATGGCTTCTTCCATTGTCCTGTGGTATGTCACACTGTAGGCTATAGCAAGGAAAATAATAGTCACCCAAATATAAGACATGCTATACGTTTTTGTGCAGTGGTTTCTCCTTCCCCTCTCAGGACACTTTCACTCTGTGCTTGACACATGAAGTCCTGTGTTTCACATTTATTCCTTTACCAAATGCCCATGACCTCAATAGCTCTGTCATCTGAGAGCTGAGAACATGTGAAATCAAGTTAAGTATAGTGTTTCACACCTACAATCCCAGTTTTGAGCTCTAAAGCTGGAGAGTTGCAGTTAGTCTGAGGCCAGCCCAGAAGAGTAAAATCCTGTTTCAAAGAAGCAGAGACAGCCAGGTATGGTGGTGTACTTCTTTAATCCTAGCACTTGGGAGGCAGAGGCAGGTGGATTTCTGTGAGTTTCAGGCCATCTTGGGCTACACAGTGAGTTCAAGGCCACCAAGTGCTACAGATAGACCATGTCTAAAAGGAATAGGGGCAGTGACTGGAGAGATAGAGTTTGGATCCTAACAACCTACATAAAACACAGGTATGTGTGATATATTCTCCTATCTAATCTCCAATGCTAGAGGTGGTAGGGCAAAGATAAGTGAATCCCAGGGCCTCACTAACCAGCCGGTCTAAGAGAAACAGCAAGTCCCAGGTTCAGTGAGAGATCCTGTCTCAACAAAATAAGATAGTGGGATGATAATGTTCCCTCCAAGAGCCAAAGACAACTTAACAAAACACCAACGTTAGACATGAGAAGCTTTCTTGCAATTTGTTGGCCAGGACTGTCCAATGACTCCCAAAATTGCCCTTGATTGTCCCCTAGAGGTGAAAATGGACTCTCTCTGCCTGAAGACGCCATGCATTTCGGAAGCAGAGCCCAGAAGCCCTTAAGCCAGGACTGCCCTCCCTCCCTGAGGACGAGCCTCATAGTCCCCGAAGGCACAATGCAAGATTGCAAAGGAAGAAGGCAACAAGCAGCCCTACCCAGTCATGACGTCTATGAACCTCCTCTATGACAAGCATGGCGTGATAATCCTACAGGTGCAGCAGTGGCAAACATATGCTGGCAGTAACCAGCAGCTTCCGAGTTGGACTTAAGACTGACTCCCCAAGAGGGACACATGTCTCAACCTAGCTAAGTAGCCAGTGCTATCATAGTTGTGGTACAGAAGAAGCTACAATCACTAATTACTAAACCAGTATAATCTCTAACAGTAATCTATAAACATGTGTCCTTGTATTCACAGATAAGCATAGTCTTCGCCCACCAAGGAACTTCTGTTTCCATCAGAAAACCACAACCAATCAATACCCTGAATTGTGGAGCCTAGCCCCAATGGATACATCTATAAAACACTCCTGCATGTAAAGCTCAGGGAACATTGAGGAAGAGGGAGTAGAGAGCCAGAAGATCAGGTATTTTTCTCTAAGATTGTGTATCCTAGTAACATCAGAAGCTGTATCAATACTCTTACCATCATGACCATCCAAACCTGTACTGAACAAGGAGAACACCAACAAATATGTCAAATTGCACAGGAGGTAAAGATGGTGAGTCAATCCTGTATAAAGAAACCTATGGAAACAACCTTGTACAAAGAGTAAAGCTGGGAGAGTGAGAGGTGCCTATGCCTGGGAAAGAGTACACCAAAGGGTTGTCCAGTGTCAAGGGCTCAGCCCTGAAAACATACATTCAAGTAACATTGCGAGGGCTCAACAGTTGTATTTTGGAATATATATGTGTATACAAGTAGATATACCCATGCAATAACAATTGATGCATAAAGAGGCCATAAATTTGAAGGAGAGTGGGGAAGTGTATGTGGAAGGTTGGGTGGGTGAAGAGGGAAGGGAGAAATGTAATTAAAATAGAATCTCAAAAATAAAAAAATAAGATAGAGAATGATTGATGAAAACAACCCACTCTGACTTCTACATACATATACATAGACAAGTGTACCCACACATGTTCGTGTATACCATTGTAAATACACACAAAAAATGAGAGATAGAGAGGTCAGTTACAGGGAGAGCTGGTGACTGTGCCAAATGCCACAGTAAGAATAAGTGTAGAGATCTGGGACTTGGACCCACATCCATTACACATGGGTGTCATTGCTCTAAACACTGTGCTATCCTGTAACTACTTTCAGCTCAGATCAAACCTAAAAGAAAAAAAATGGGGTCAGGCAAGTTCAGATTCTAGCCATGGTGCTATTGGTACAAGCAGGACACAGACAATCACTAAGGCCAGTGACAAGACCTGAAGGCCTAGTACTGGGAACCGAGGATGAGAGAAGCTATAAAGTCCAATGCTAAGATTGTAGGGAAGTGTAAAGAAAGTTGGGCTATTTATCTCTGATTCTTCCTCAATCATTATTCTTCACATCTAATTAACCATTGTCTTACTGTTCTAATTTCAAAATTACTTCTGCCACTCTCCTCACTCTCCTCATCCTAAAAGCTACTATTCTAATATTTTGAGATACCCAATCTATATATTTCCAGCTTTGCCCCTCTATACCATCCCAGCCAGTCTGTTGTTTCTGAAATATACATCTGAGCCTTTCTGTCTCCATCTCCTGAAGTTCAGTAGCCTCTCCTGGCCTTGAGGTAAAGGAACTAAGTGGAGAAAGAAAACAAAAGACACACTAAGGTTTCATTTGACAGCTTCATCTCTCACCTCTCCCAGTCTCACTCTTCCTTCAGACAAATGAAGAACCTTCAGTTTCTCTGGCACAATACAGTTTCTATGCCAATACCCTCAAGTTTCAGCATGGACATAATTTCTTCCCAGAAGCCTTTGCTGGTGCAAGTAAGGCCTTGGAAGACAAACTTCATCATATCACACTCCCCTTGTTATGGTTCTTTTTCTCCCTTTAAGCAACTCTAACACCTCATAATGACCCCGGGGCCCCAGATCTGTTTCAAAACTGCTAAGAGTTATGTCCAGAGGGCGTAAGGCATTTCTCAGAGAGAGAGACAGAGAGAGAGACAGAGAGAGAGACAGAGAGAGACAGAGAGAGACAGAGAGACAGAGAGACACACACACACACACAGAGAGACAGAGAGAGAGACAGACAGACACACAAAGAGACAGAGAGATACACAGAGAGACACACAGAGAGAGACAGAGAGAGACAGAGAGAAACAGAGAGAGACAGAGAGAGAGAGAAACAGAGAGACAGAGAGAGACAGAGAGACAGAGAGAGACAGAGAGACACACACAGAGAGACAGAGAGAGATAGACAGAGAGACACACAGAGAGACAGAGAGATACACAGAGAGACACACAGAGAGAGATAGAGACAGAGACAGAGAGACAGAGAGAAACAGAGAGAGACAGAGAGAGACAGAGAGAGACAGAGAGTCACACAGAGAGAGACAGAGAGACAGAGAGACAGAGAGAGAAACAGAGAGACAGAGAGACACACAGAGAGACAGAGAGAGAGACAGAGAGACACACAGAGAGACAGAGAGACACACAGAGAGACAGAGAGACATACAGAGAGAGACAGAGAGAAACAGAGAGACAGAGAGACACACAGAGAGACAGAGAGACACACAGAGAGACAGAGAGAGACACAGAGAGAGACAGAGAGAGAGACAGAGGGGGGGTAGTATTTATGATAAGTATAAAATAAATGTCACTGGATAAACTCAGGAAGGTAAAGAAAAAGAGTAGAAAGCCATGGACTCATGAGGAGGATCTGCTCTGCAGAGCCACGAGGGAAGGAGGTTTTGTTAATTTCAGGGTTATCATCTCCCCTGTGCTCCACAGTTTCCCTCTTGGAATCCTCTGAGGTTTTCTAAAAAAGAATCCAAAAGCTCTGTTTGACCTCTCTCTCTGGTCTCTCCAGTGTCCTGATATCAGTATTCCTTGAAAAGTCCTTTGCCATTAGTTTACCAAATTTGATGAGAGAGGAAAGTATGTAGACATGCAACTTCTAAACAGATTGAGAACTCCCCTCTGCCCTATGAGAAGAAAAGGTTCGCTATGGGGCAGATTTCATATAACCTTACCTATAGGTATGCCTTCCAAGCCTGAGTATGCGCTTTCCTGTAGAATCCTGTGCCTAGCCTAGATAAACATCTTGCCCACAACCCAGATACATAACATTGTAAATTCCCTTGGGGTAAAGACCAAACCTGAGTTTTTTATTCTTAAATCCACCACCTGCCACTATACCTGGCTCATATAAGGATGAGATATTTTGAAATTATTTTTAATGAATATAGTAGAAACAACTCACCCATATCTCTTTGCCTCAATAAAACATACAATACATTCCATACATATATACAATATATTCAATCAATATCCATTCTAGCCACAACATCATGCATTGAAGTAGGGCCAAGTAGGAGTAACTCGGGTCTCCCTTCCTTCAGCCCTACCAGAGCTTGACTTTCAGCCTCCCTTTTGGAACCTCAAAGGAACCACTTGGCTAGAAGTGATAGAGCTGTGGGTGCCAGAGTGCTCTCAGAGTTGATCTGAGGAGGGGTTTTTAAAGCATCTGGAGAAATTATAAAATGTGCTTGTGGTTCAATTCATGAAGCAAAAAGCAGACGATAAGCTCGGGACATCAATTGCTTGCCCCTCTTGTCTCCCCATTTCTTGGAGAAAATTTTGTGAGTCAACTCCAAGTATGTCAATATAATAGAGTACCCAACATTTGGGCAAATTATATATTAGCTGCAGTAATTGTTTAGCTTTTAAGAAGAATTTTCCAAATTTAAAAAGAAAACTAAATTTTAGTGCTGTTTGTTCGGTGCCCCACAGTTGAAAAATGCATCATAACAAAATCAAAACGGTGTTAGAGAAGTCTATCCTTGCTTGCTCTAGTTTTCCTAATTTTTTTTCGACTGGTTCTGCTAAGAGACAACAAACTGTCACCTTGAGGGATATAGCCAAAAAGTAATGAACCAGCTAAAGATTAAAAACAAAAAACAAAAACAAAAACAAAAACAAACTCGTCCTAACTGGAGATGATAATGGTGACCAAAAATGTATCACAATGGTCACCATTGTGAGAGCAGGCATTCTCTCTGACCATTGTCACACCAATATTGATGTCTAGGGGTGGAGCAATAAGACCATTTGACTGCCAAATCTCCTGGAAACTTTTAAAAGGAGAGTTCACAGGACACAGAGCCAGGAAGTCTGCGTCCTGGTTTATCTCTTCCATGTGTCACTGCATGGTCTTTAAAACTACCCTGGTAGAAAATAACCCCCAAGACCCAAACAACTGGCCCATACTTTCCCAAAACATCAAAGCCATTAAAAGTCAACACAACAGCAAGGAACTGTTCTTGATAGAACACTTAAGCGATGCAATAATGAAACATCACATGTGCTCATGGATGAGGCAGCAGACAGACAAACAATCAAACAAACAAGAGAACGCTGTGGAGGATGTTACTAAGTCAAGACTGTCTTTTCTTCTCAGTTTCTGTTGGGTGTTGACCCCGTGACCTCGTGGATGCTTAGCAAATGCTCTGGCACCGAGTTACATCTCCAGCCCCAAACTGTCATTCCATTGTTTACCAAGGAGCTTGTACCTTTGCAGGCTGCCTTCTCCCCTACAAACTCCATGACAGCAAGGATATTTTTATAATTCATTTGCTTTTGTATCATTAGCATTTACTAGATAAGCCATGATACTTTTTTGATAAATAACGAATGAGTGAACAGATGAGCTCTGGCCACACGGTTGTTTTCCATAAACTACCGACATTTCTCAACCCGACACTGGCTACCTTAAGTCAATTGCCCTATTTAGTTCGAAACAAATAAATAAAATGGGGCAGATGCCAGCAGTACCATTTTACAGATGAATAAACTAACAATCAAACCAAGGGTTCTATCACTGGGTGGAGCCAGTAGCAAAGCCAATCTGTTCTCCCAAGTGTCTGTTTTATCAACATTCGGCGCAGCCTCAGAAAAACAGATGTGTTCTGTTTTCCCCTCAAAGCCAGTGCCTCTCATTAGCATCCTGGAAATCATGCTGCAAGAGCATGACACAATCTCATTTTCTTCTGCTGCTTACCACTGCTAGGAAATCTACAGCGTCCGTGAGTGATGAGAAGGCTTTTAACCCGGTGAATCAGTAGCTGATCTCTGTCCACCTCCGTCGCTAGAGTGTCACACAGAAGCGCTGGAGACATCCCAGGTCTTTAAGGCCCCTTGTTTGTTGCCCTCAAATCTCACTCTGGCAATTTTCACAACATTAACTTGTCCTTTGGATGGAGACAAAACTTTCAGTAATCCTAATAGGCCTGACTTAGATCAGCTGTAATGGTATCTGCAATTTTTGTCCTTGCTCCATAAAAGTGAAAAAAGAAAGCATTCAGATGTTCTAAAGAAGTCCTTGTTGAACATCTAATAAACTACTCTTTGAGCACCAGGCAGCTCCCAAGGTACTTGTAATCCACAGGGATAAATACAAATAAAAATATAAAAATAAACAAGTAAATAAATAAATAGATAGATAGATAAATTCAGCAAATACAGAGGATAGAGAGATGGTTCCACAGTTAAGAGCCCTTCCTACTCTTCCAGAGGACCAGAGTTTGTTTCCAGCACCCTTCTCAGGTGGCTCACTCACCAGCTCCTCTAACTTCAGCTCCAGGGCATCTGATAACACTTCTACACTCCTTGAGTACCTGCACTCACCCAGGCACAAAGCTACACATAGGGACATACATATACACAGAAAACAAATCTTTTTTTAAAGATAAGCAAATAATGTGTGGAGTCAGAGAAGCAGCACAACATGCCACAGAGAAGGGAGAGATAGAGAGAGGGGCTTCTCAGGAGGAGATGCCTGTACTAATAGCTGAAAGGAATTATGAGTTACCGGTGGAAAGGGTTGGAAGGTATCCATGTCTTAGCAAAAGAAAATGCACGTCCTGTGGCCTGAGAGGGATAAAGTACAGCACTCCAGGAGACATTAGGGAGGCACTGGGCACCCAGGAATTAATGTGTGAGCCTTGACAGAAAGAGATGCAACCGCAGAAATGCAGCAGAGCCTGGAGGTTTGGACTTTGTCCACCAAGTATTAGGAAGTATTAATTTCCCATAAAGATGCTCTTTTCTAGTCATGGCTCAAGACAATGCAGGACTCCTTTAGCCAGGGTGTAGCCAAGAAGCAGGGACTCCACCAGTAGTGATCTTCAGGAAAACAATCTAAATAATTAGCCATATGTTAGGAAACTGACAAGAGCAAAAAGAAGATATCAGATCATCATAAATATTCAGGAAACAGCATCTATTTTGAGGGCTTGGGAAACAAGAAGAGGCAGGAAGGCTTGTTGTCTGACACCCACATGTGTACTGTGGCCTGTGCACCCACACTCATACATCACACACACACACACACACACACACACACATCATAAACACCACGCATACACATCACACACATTGCATACACACATACACACACATCTGTTCAATCTCAGCGTCACTTCCTCCCTTGCCCTCCCAGCCAAGGCCCTGGAGGATGGGCCTGCTGAATCCAGCTTTGCTCCTTATTTATTCCTTCCAGCAGGGGCCTCTCTTCCCTATGTTCAGGGCCTGTGGGAATGGTGGCCTGCCTACCCAGCCCCCAAGGCCAAGAACACTACAAGTACTTGCTGTGCTCTCACCACCTTTTCCCTCCACTCCTGACCATTGCTTCCATCTATAGAGAAATAAGTTATTGGCTGTGTCATTCTCTCAGCGCACCCCCCTCAGTTCACGGTATTACAGGCCACCACCCACCTCGCTCTTATCCAGTGCTACCGCCCAGGCCTTAAACCACCCCGTTCCCAGTGGTAATAGCTCCCAAGCTCCAAGTTCTGGGATCAGAGCTTCCCAAAAGAGGTCCCTAGACCTCTTCGCCTGGTCTTGTAGGTATTAGTTCCACTCCACCTTGCAAATGCCAGGACCCCCACACCACGGGGCCTTCTGCTGCCTCTGGGACTTAAGGCACTGTCCTTCCCATCCAGCCCTGCCCAGGCATGGCCTGACCTCATCCTGGACACAACCTGTTGAGCCATCCAGCCACGCCTCCCTTGCCTCAGCTTCTGATGCCCCCCTCCACACACACACACAGTAGGAGTGGCTACCCCATTTATTGGGTAAGGCAGTAGCTCTCTATTTTCAGATGTTTCTGTAGAAATAAAGACGATTTAAATCTGAAAAAAATAAAATAAAAGAGAGGAGACAATGCTGTGTTTCTGTTGTTTATCAGAAAGCCATATCTCCACACAGGGTTGTAGATACAATACAGATCAAGAATCATGCAACAAAATATTTTCAAAAAAAGTTTTAAAGGAAGAAAGAAAAATGAGTCTATATTAACAGTCATGCTAGGAGGGAAGGGACTCTAGTCAGAGCATGGCAATCATGGCTCTGGCAGACCTTGTTCTTCCCCCATTCCCTCTGCCTTGCTAAAAACCATTAGATTATGTTCCTAAAGCTAGCCACCAAGGTCTATTCCCTTATTTGACTTCTTCCTCTTCCTGAGACTGACTACCAAGGTTCACCTATCAAAGCACTGAAGTCCAATAACCAAAATCCTACCACAGGGTTTCTCCATTATAAACTGTCATTTGCCTCCTGATAGGTCTGTCTCCTCTCTATTCAAAGGCAGTCCCTTATCATCCCAGCCAGTGTTTCATCCTCAGCACCTCTCGAAACTATCCCTGCTCCTTCTCCCTATTCTTGTCCCCTTTCCCCCTCATCTTCTGTCTCCTTTGTCTCTTAGTCTTTGTCCTTTGTCCCTCTGGGGCACATAAATCTCCTTTTTACTGAGAACTTGCTCTTCGTTGTTCAGTGTCCTGAGCCAACACCATTCCCTTCAAGGAGAAACTAGTTTCTCCATAACAGACCTCAACAAAGCCCCTATTCATCTCCTTGACCCCTTTTGAAGTTTAAGGAGCAGCAACTATGACACTCTTTCATTGTCTAAAATTAGTGTGCTGTCAGGGACAAAGGACATGGGGCCATAGGTTGATGGAGGTGGATCCATGCTCAAGAATCTTCAAGCCTACTAATTTCTAACTAGCTACCTAGCACTGCCTCTACTGCCCACTGGAAAGACGGGCTTAATTGGAGGCAGTTTAGGCCAATTAGAGCAAGAGTGTTAAAGAGCCTGTGTTTCTCTACTTTTATCTACACTGTGGTACCATCTTGAAACTGCCATCTTCCCTGCATAGTGACTTCATGTTGAATCGGCAACGTTTTAATATCAGGGTCCTTCTGCGGTGAAGTGACAATCGAGCGTCCCAATAGATCACATGATACAGGTCTGAGCCAATCAAAACACCACTTTCCCCAGGCGTGGTAAGTGGTATAGGATATTAAGGTAGCCAGTCAAACCCAAGGAGATTGGGCAAGAGAAGATATTCTTTAATCAGAAACCTAACATAGAGGACATAGAACCTTTTCTAATTTCTTTACAACCAAAAGGGGTGAACTCACCAGAAAGTGGTGTTTCCACATCAAAATGGAAGGCACAGAATCCAGAAACAGGTCCTTAGAGCACTGTTGGAGCACTGAGAGGTACAAGAAGCCAAATCTTCTGGCATTACTTTGAGAGGGTAAATTATTAAATTTCATTTTTCAATGGAGCCACCAGGGGTGAGATTTTCTTTCATTTTCCAAGAAGTGATACGATCCAAACAGGTACTGAAAACATTAGTGTCTTGCGTCTGTCTCTCCACTTCTTCCCCAGTTGTAAAATAATCCTTTTCTTCCCTCCTTTTGGATTGCAGTGCCAGCAGGAAAATTACTTCACACGGTGGAAACAGCGCTGTGAAAGGAGTGGAAATCGTGAGACCTTACCAGTAAACAAAGAAACTCAAGTTACAAGGAGAATGGTCTTACCCTGACTACATTGTCCCATAAAAACTTTTAAAATTGCAAGAGCCAACTTTTAAAATATTGTATGAAAAGGGTACATTCATATATTACTTGGACTCTATAGTCTGGTGTAGCTATTTTGGAACTGTATATTGCAGTATGAACTTAAAATTGTTGACAACCTTCGATTCAGTAAATCTACTCACGGACAGTGACCTGAAGAATTGCATTGATGTTTCTCATAGTCAACCCCTGTGTAACTTTACCAATACCCTACTTTAAAACTACCAAAATCAGATGCCACACTGTACATGTGATAGAGTGCAGTGATCCTACTCATTTTCATCAAGTTGAAAAGCATTTCTGTGTGCACTAATTAGGCTTGAGTTAACTTTTTTTGGAACTTGTACCAACCAATCTTCTCAAATTACTTTTAATGCAACTGTCACTGAAGTCCTACATTGTGAGTACTTTTTGCATGTTTATGCCTAATCTCTCACAAACTGGAAATGAATTAAAGCACCATCTTTCATCTCTCTAACATCCTTCTGTTAGTTAACAAATGTCTAGCACCTGTATAACATAAAGTGGAAAATGTGCACTACAGCTAACACATAGTAGATATTTTCCTGGGAATATTCACATTTGAAAGAATGGAAATGGAGCCAAGACTGACCACTAACAAGTCATTCCTAGCAACAGACTCTTGAACAGCTCCTGTAGAAACTTTCTGTGAGTATTTCTGCCTTGAATTTAATACAAAGGTGGCTAATAGTTGCTAGTTTCAGTTGTCCCTTCCAGAATCCCCATGGCCAGTAGAAGAGCTATCTCCCAACTCCTGCTTTCAGCAATTTCTGAATACTTCCTGCTACTTCATGGTTTATGTGCCTTTAACACTTTCTTCCTTTCATAATACTTCCAGGTGGGTGTACTCTTCAAGGGTAGATAAAAGTGAGCCTTCTCTATGGTACTTGCTCTACAGTTTCTTCCAGACTGATCAGTGCTAGCTCTGTCTCCTGTATTTACCACTACTGGTGACAGTATTGCATGGATCCCAGTAATCTTGATCTTCAGTTACTTCCTTACCTGGCTGATCTGTCCATAGGGCCCCAAAGTCCTTAAGTCTCTCATTCTCTTCTGTTTTCCAGCATTCAGTTCACAATGTGCCCAGCAAATGCTCATTGAATACATTTTAAATTAATTACACCAGACTCTTTTTGAGAATTGTATTTGACAAGAAACAAAATGATGATGTGTATTTTTTTTTAGAGTCCAGGCAGTTCCACAAGCATCTATGCATATGTATGCAGAGACACATAAGAATATAAACACATATACACACACACACACATCTTGCAGCCTCAGGTGTAATCATACTGTATATTTTAGAATTTTCAAAAAGGGAATTCATGACCCACTGGAAGCCTTTTCTGAGAGCAGCATGTGTACCCATACATCAGAAGAATTGGGCTGCCACTTCAAGAGGTAGAAATGCTGAGTGTTTTCACCCAAAAGGTGACATTTTGTCTCATAATGTTAATTTTCTGCCTTAAACACTTTATACTACAAAACAAATCCAGTAAATGCCTGTCAGGTCGGCAATTACAAATGGCAAAGTGAAGATAGATTAATTCCTGCAAGAGCGAGCTTGAATTATTCCAAAAGGCTTGTATTTAAACAACAATTTGATGTAGATTAATGAGATCTGTGTCTTCATAAAGCCAGATCTTTGGTTTGAAATACACTTGGATTTGTCTGCAGTGCTAAGTATAGAGATTTGCTTAAGTTTGTCTGAATCTGAACTCTGAATTTCCTATTATCATGGATAGACCTTCCCACAGTCAGAATGCTTCTGTTTAGGAACAATGTCACTTGTAAAGGTGAGTACGGTCATTTGAGACAGAAACACACATTATACAAATAGAAGTGGAAATAGAAGTACAACCGACTTTAAAACATTCATAAAACAACTCACAAACACTCCGGGTGTGGGGAAAAAAAAACACTGAAATATCATTCACTCTCTACAGCTATTTTTCATGGATGCCTTAAGGGAGATATGTGTGCTTAACTTCTCATGCTAGTCTAACAAATTTAACCTAAGAAAGACACCATAAGGACATGCACGGACTTGTGCTCAAGGAGAGTTGGTGTGGAATCATACATACAATCAATCAAACAAAAAGATGTGGCCCTCAACAGTTCTTTTAAAATAGAAGAGTTAGAGGGTCCAGGTAGCAAAAACAGGACACAGCCTTCCCAGATGAGTACTGTGTTAGAGAATACTGTGTAACACTGGGAGAGATAGTCTTGATATAGGAGAGGAAGGACTTGTTTGTTTGTTTGTTTGTTTGCTTGGTTGATTGTTTTTTAAAGAGAGAGAAAGAAGGGTTATGGAGTCAGGGGTATGAGTGTTTAAGTGGGGAGGATATGGGCTGAGGGAGAGGAAGCAGAGAGGAATCATGATTAGAATATATTGTATAAAAACAATTTCAATTAAAAAATAAAAACAAAGAAACAAAGACCCAAAGATGTCAATGAGTGTAGGCTTGGGAATCAACCTGCTTTGCTTAAATGCTGTTTCTAGTTCATGCATAGCTACAGGCAAGTTACTGGCTCTCCAGATGACCCATTTTTCCCTCTGTAAGGATAAACAGTACAACCTACAACACCGAGTAATTATGAGAATTTAGCCAACATATTTAGGAGCTCTTACATGTAAGTCTGTAAGTATAACTATTATAAACATTGGTTCTTCTTAACATTTATAGCATGCATCTGTTTTAAACAGAATGTACAAATATTTTAGACATAAAAAATGTGTAATATCATTAACCAATAATATAATGGGATTAATGGGATTAAGAATAATTTTAAGTAATTTTTACTTTCCTGAAACAAAGAGTGTTTTTATACTTTTTAAATGCTGGTAATTGTCAATAAAATGCTTCTTTATTCTTTTGTTTCTTAAATAGTAACAAAACATCATCTTTAAAAAAACTATGCATGTAATAATATAGTGTAATACACTATATGGTAGCAGATATTATTTGAAATTAAATTTAAAAAAGCCTGTGTTTATCTAGAAAATTTGAAGTCCATGGTGTAAAGTAATACATTACTGTAGTTCTGTTATGTTTTGATTCCTAATGACATCTTTCTCTGGGATGAATTGTTCCTGTGACCTGTAGAAATGCTATTCATTTAACATGTGCCAAATATGTAACTAGATTACACAGAAATCCTGGTTCTTATGTAGCCTTATTTTAGGATAGGGAAATCTAACAAAAAAAACCAGAATATACAAATCAACAATATCTAAAGAAGAAACAGAATGACAATTTGGGTAGAGGGACAGAGGAGAAGGCAAGGATTGGGTACAGTTTGTAAAAGGTGATCACAGAAATCATCAGTGCATGGGCATTGCAAAGTTGTAGGCTTACATTTTTCAAAACCTAGTTTAATCTCCCTTCTAGCCTACCACCCACAAGAAAAGTAGTGTAAAGGAAAGGTTAATAGGGCAAAAGAGGATGTGGACCTGTTTAGATATAATTCTTTGGGGCAAATCTAATCTGTGTCTTCAGAATATCAGCAGTTCAGCTCACAGGAATCAACAGGTAGTTCAACCCATTTGCAAACACCATTCATGAACCAGCAATGTCAGTTCAATCCAGAAGAAACTCAGTCCCTGGAAGTAACAAGAAGCTACCAGAATACTATCAGTTCTTTGGTGTGTTTCTCTCTACGAAGTCATGACAATCGATGATCAGCAATGAGTGGCAACTGAACCAATAGCATACAATGTTATCAGCAAAGACTAGTATCAGCAAAGCCCAACAAAGCCCAACAAAGAGTAGCAAGGCAAACCAATGCCACACAGCTCCATCCACTGTCTGTTGCGTTATGTATATCCCCCTTTCAAAAATCACGTTTTCTCAATCATCTATTCTAGCAAAACATTACAGGCTCTTTGTCCATGCAGCTTCCAGAAAAACACAATGTGTCTGTTCTCAGCAAAACATCCTCTCATGTATCTGCTTCAGTACAAACATCCTTCTAAAAGACAGTTTCCAGAAAAAAATATCATATGACACAACTGCATTTCCAAAGAAACCACTTTACAAAACCACTGAGAAACACAAAGACAAGCATTCTATCATTCTCAGTAGCTATCGGCACTTAGAAGACATCAGGACTGACACTAAGGGACATGATCTCAGAAAGCTGTTATTCTTGTCTTGTTTGTAAAGTATAAGATCTAATGATCAGATGCTGTTATAGCCATTACAGACAATCACAAACTATATTAAATGTGCTGAAGAAAAGAAACAGTTGCAGGGAAGAGGACCTAGCCTTTAGATCAGTCAAAGATGCCCACTAAGTGGATTGACAAGTCAGCTGAGAACTCAAGGAAGAGTAGGGGTCAGTCATGTGAAGAGCCAGAAGACCTGCCAGCAAGCTGGTGAGACCTCCAAGATTTGAGCATAGAAGACTGGGAGACCCTAAAACAGGAAGCCAGAGTACACAATTATGGAAACACAAGGTACTTTCCAGGCAGTAAATTATAAAGAAGAAAATTACACACATATATGTTAAAGAAAATAATATCTAATGTGGCAACTAGGAGTGTGTGTGTGTGTGTGTGTGTGTGTGTGTGTGCGCGCGCGCGCACGCACGCGCGCTTATATGTGGATGTATGTGCCACATCATAAATTTCTGCCATGTATTTGAAATACATATGTCTGATATGATTTATATAGCCATATCCAGATATAAATAGATTTAGTTTACATATAAAGATATACAATTAGAGGTATATAGGTATATTTTAAAGATATACAATTAGAGGTATATTTTTCTTCTATAGGTAGAAAAATATAGAAGAAAATTTGTGATTCTCAGATGTCAGGCAAACTTTTCACCTTAATCTCACAACCTTCCTAGGAGGTCTCTACTTCTAAGTGGTACAGTCAGGATTTGAGCCAGTATCCATTTAATTTTACAGTTTATGTGTGCAACCACTGGCCAGAAAGCTCACTACTTACAGCCAGTCCTCTGGGTTGTTTATACATAAAGTTTTATTAGAACAAACCATGACACTGCACAGAGCTGTTTCTTTTATGCAGTGCAGAAGAGCTGAGTACTTGGAACAATGAGCAGATAGCCAGAAAATCTAAACTATTCACTAGAAACAGTTTATGTAAAGAAATAGTTTTCAATCCTCTGCTTTTGCTGTTATCTGGAAAACTGAGGATTTGGAGAAAATCAAGAATGTGGGCCATTCAGATAAGAATAGCCTCTTGGATAGGATTGTGTTTGCTGGGACAGTTCAAACTTACAGGGATACAGGAAATTCAGACTGTGCCTTTAAGGTTTAATGCATCTAATGCTTGAAAAGAATTACAAGAAGACATTTCATGACATTTGAAGCTGTTTCGATTTCAGCTGCTTGTTATCTGACATTCCAAAATAAAATCACTAAAAATTTGCAGCCTACTTACTTCAAAGATCACATAGGAGACCTGTGAGTCTCCCGATGCCCCTCAAACATACACACACATAAAAAATTATTTTGCAGAGGCTATGACTTGCAAAGCAATGAAAAGTATATAGATTCAAGACTTTGAGTACTATTATAAACTAAAAATAGCATTCAGGTCTCCTTGCAAGCTTCAGAACATATCTTTCTATGATTAAGTTACCTTAGAGAAAGTTTAGATTTTGCTACCAATATACTATATCTCATTTGCTCATTCATACAATCCAGTTTCTCCAAGAACCTGTGATATGATGGGCATTTTCAGTGCCTACTGAATAGGTCATTGCCAAACATCTGTTACATTCACAGTGTACTTCACCCCTCACCAATGGTAATTTTCCTTTTCGTGTATTTTCACTTTTAGAAGAGATCTAAAGCAGGTATACCCCCCAATAGTTTGGATCTTGTGAGCTACAAGAAAAGATATAATGCAAATAAACACACAAATATCTGAAAGATACATATCATTATCATTATCTTGGTCAATTTGTGTTGCTATAACAAAATGCCATAGACTAGGTAGCTACATCAGGATGAGATAGTTCGTTTGTTTTATTTTGGTTTGGTTTGTGGCTCTATACCCCATGAAACCCAAGATCAAGACACTGAGGGATGCAGTGTCTGGTGAAAATTTGCTTCCTGGGCTGCAGGTGAATTCACTGTGTTCTCACCTGCCAGAAGGCAAAGTAGCTTTAAGGCTTAAAGGTCTTTATGAGACCTATAAGTCTATTCCCAGGGTCCCTACATTCACAATCTAATCACTCCTCAGAAGACTTCTATCCTAATACCATAAGACATCAAGTTGGATACAGAATTTCAACACGAATTTTGAGGATGACACAAAGATTCAGCCCATAGGAACAGACGAAAGCATTCAGTAAGACAATGGCATCTTCAAATACTAAGAAAAGGAGAAAGAGAGGTCTGAAGGAAGACCCAGAGGGAGAACACAGCCCTATTTTGGATACATATAATCTTTGCCACAGTCCTCACATCCTAGAGTGTCAAGATATGCTATATAACACTTCCCAAAATGGATATTAGAGTCACACACACACACATACACACACACACACACACACACACAAATATGCACATGAGCAAATTAAAAGCGAGTGATAATGCTGACTGATTCATTTGCTATTTAAGACTGGTGGCCAGTCCAGGCTGCCTTCATTGTCCAAGAAATGCTAATGAGCGTGCAAAGCTTCCATGTTTGACCTAATGCCCAGTTCAGCACATGTGACTCTGAACTACGCAAGAAAAGCTACCTTCATAGCCATATGATCTTTTTGTTTTAAGGTTTCTAAATCCATCAAGAAAATGTCAAAAGTTGTCATTTACACCAAGCTAGCCTTCACTCTCTAGCACTCTCGCAGCCCACCCACTCTTTTCACTAGTACAGTAACTCTGCAAGCATCTTTGCTCAAAGAATACCACCATCATTCCCTTGGACTCTCATGGATTCCAAAAGCAGATCCTTGTGTCCAATGAAATGGAATTGTCCCTCTGGTTGGCTAGTCACAACAAGCATCTCAGTTCTGGGAATACAAGACTGGTCTCAGGAAGCTGCACAAAAGTGCTACAGGCCCCTAAAACCTCCCTAGAGGTAATCCATTTGCCTTTTAGAGCAACCACAGACATGGAGAGACATAGCTATGTTTCTATTTGTGGTCATCTAATTGCCACTTGACATGTGAAGAAAGATGATGAGTGACACGATGTGACCCCTGTGAGTCTAATAGCTATTTATGGAAACCCTGAGCTTGACCAGCCTTTCTGTTCTCAGGAGTGTGCCCACTTTAGTCTCCTCTGGATACTAGTCTATAATGGCTACAGGACAAGTAAGCCTAGATTCTAATCCCAAAGCTTCCACAATGGATATTTTGTCTAGGGTAACTTAATTATATACCTATCTTTCCATATTTCTATACCACATACAATTACTTTTCTTTGTTTAATTAGATATTTTCTTTATTTACATTTCAAATTATATCCCCCCTTCCCAGTTTTCCCTCCAAAAATAAAAACCCCTATTCCCTCCCCACTTCCCCTGCTCACCAACCCACCCTCTCCTGCTTCCTGGCCCTAGCATTCCCTTCCACTAGGGCATAGAGCCTTCACAGGACCAAGGGCCTCTCCTCCCATTGATGACCGACTAGGCCATCCTCTGCTGCATGTGCAGCTGGAGCCCTGAGTCCCACCATGGGTACTCTTTTGTTGGTGATTTAGTCCCTGGGAGCTCTGAGAGTACTGATTAGTTCATATTGTTGTTCCTCCTATGAGTTTGCAAACCCCTTCAGCTCCTTGAGTCCTTTCTCTAGCTCCTTCATTGGGGACTCTATCCTCAGTCTAACAGATGGATGTGAGCTTCTACTTCTGTATTAGTCTGTCACTGGAAGAGCCTCTCAGGAAACAGCTAGATCAGGCTCCTGTCAGCCAGCACTTGCTGGCATCCACAATATTGTCTTGGTTTGGTGATTGTATATGGGAAGGATTCCCAGGTGGGGCAGTCTCTGGATTGTCCTTCCTTCAGTCTCTTCTCCATACTTTGTCTCTGAAACTCCTTCCATGGGTATTTTGTTCTCCTTTCTAGGACTTTTCTAAATCTCTATTCTCCCCTACTCTTAAGCCCAACACTGAGGCTTGATACACAGCTGATTTTGCCAATGAGGAAGTATCAGTTTATTAAACATTAAGGTGCATTTGGTTGTTCATAAACAAGATGTACCTCAAGCTTTCTGGGGAATCCCTTCCCCACATCCCCACATCCCCACTTCCCCACTTCTCCACATCCCCACATCCCCACATCCTCACATCCCCATAATCCAGTTACTAGCCAATACACCCTAAACTTCAAGAACCCCATAGATAGAATTGTTTTTCATCTGTTGCCCAAGAAACTCAAGATATCCCAACCTATCTGTGCTTGCTGGCCATCACTGATTCTCCTGTTTCCAACAGTTAGCCATGCATACAGTGATCATTAGTTGATAGCTCCCACACTCTGCTGAAAAATACCAATATCCTTCACCTGATACATCTGGCAAAAGCAGAGACAGGAACATTCTTGACAGTGGACCAAGCCACAAAAGTCTACCTGGACCTCTCAAGTTATGAATGCCCATCCAAGGCCCAAATCCCTTGGATTAATTTCTATGTGGCCACTTGTGAAATTTCAGCCACCATTAGCCAGGTCCAGCAAGAGCCAGAGAGATGGCTGAAACAGTGAGACAAGAGCCACTACTGCCTAGGGCCAGTTGGGAAGCTTCATACTCCTTACTGACACTCCTACTTGAGTAGAATACTTTTTAAGAGACCTAGGCATATCTTTTTATACTTTATAGGTAAATGTCTTAGTCAGGGTTTCTATTCCCGCACAAAACATCATGACCAAGAAGCAAGTTGGGGAGAAAAGGGTTTATTTAGCTTACTTCTACATTGCTGTTTTTCACCAAAGGAAGTCAGGACTGGAACTCAAGCAGGTCAGGAAGCAGGAGCTGATGCAGAGGCCATGGAGGGATATTCCTTACTGGCTTGCTTCCCCTGGCTTGCGCAGCCTGCTCTCTTATAGAACCCAATACTTCCAGCCCAGGAATGGCACCACCCACAAGGGGCTCTACCCCTTTGATCACTAATTGAGAAAATGCTCCACAGCTGGATCTCATGGAGTCACTTCCCCAACTAAAGTTCACTTCTCTGTGATAACTCCAGCCTGTGTCAAGTTGACACACAAAACCAGCCAGTACAGTAAAGAAACTGAGAAACAAGTATATATTAAAAATGTAAATGAGATACCCAAAACAGGCTTCTACTATTGCTCTCAGATATATACTACAACTTGATAGTAAGACGCTATAACTGAAGACACCACACATGTTGTTTACAAGACATAAAGGAATCAAATTGGTGTTAACCTGTAAGTTTTCTCTACTGGCTAGATTTCATAATACTGGAAGGAGCTACATAGGCTTCTGCAGAAGGATAGTCTTATCTGGCTGTGAACTCTTTGAGTACAAGCATGACTGTGACTGTAATAGTAAGATATGTCCACGGGTACTATAGTGACATAAACATAATTGAGAGTAACCAGCCACTTTCTGGTTGAATTTTAAGCCCATTCCACAGGAGGCAACACACATGCCTGGTACTATAATCTGACCAAGCCCATGGCTTGGAGCTCATAGGCCCCAGGAATGAACTTATTATTATTCTGCTAAGTGGACTTAGTATGAAATAGGCCTATAAATTCATGTCTCTTCACTCATAGATCAGTGAAGCTCTCAGTCCTTATTCAAGAAGTTTCTATGTGCAGTGGACAGTAGACAGTTGACACAGAAACCCACAAGCAGCCAAAGTGAAATACTCAGCCGCAATTGGGACATTCATCTCATGTCCTCTTTCAAGATTGGGGCTAATCAAGAAAGAGTGGGCAGAAACATTAATAGAACCTGAGGTTGGGGAAGACCAAGGTGAAATTTTCTCCTACACATCACAGGGTCCCTTCACTCATGTACTCACAGAGTCTGTAGCTGCTTGCACAAGGTTGAGTCAGTTAACACTGTAGCCTGGAGGGGAGCGTTCACAAGCCTTCAGCCCTAACTAGGGAGCTATAGACAAGTGAAGACTTCTGGAGTAGGGAGAATGTTTTCTTTACGTGTATGGCTCTTGGGAGGTAGACAACTCTCAAGTGGAAGGCCTCATATCCAGGAAAATGAACATTATTCATAGATAGATAGATAGATAGATAGATAGATAGATAGATAGATAGATA
>JADRCD010234048.1:48713-79250 GCA_019843815.1 Montemys delectorum
GAAGAAGAAGAAGAAGAAGAAGAAGAAGAAGAAGAAGAAGAAGAAGAAGAAGAAGAAGAAGAAGAAGAAGAAGAAGAAGAAGGTATACATGGAGCAATGTCTAAGGGGGGACTGGGCCTGGTTGGGCTTTAGAAACCTCAAAGCCCATCCAGTGACACATCTCCTCTATCAAGGAAATACCTTATAATCTTTGCCAAACAGTGCATCCATCAACTGAAGACCACGTTGGACTATTAAGGGGGAAATTGAGGACCAGACATGGGAGAATGGTCATAATGGAAGGCAAGTTTGAACAAATTATAACTACATATGTGTATGAACATGATAAAGTGAAACCCATTATTCTCAACTAATTTAAAAAGCTAGAAAAGAAAAAATTAGAACACATGAAAGGAATATAGTTCAAAGACAAAGACTCGGACAAATAGGAAAATAGAAGAGATGAGTGCACAGGCCCTGAAAGGCTCCCTGGACCTTCGATGGTCTTCTGAAAGCAGAGCTAGATCCTAGTCTTGCCTTGACAAAGCAGCCAATCATAGCTTAACACAGAACACTTGACAAGGTACCCTACCCTCAGCCTTCTGAGGTACCAATTCCAAAAGATGAGTCATAACTCCACAGTCTAGAATCTGGTGTTCTCCAGCAACAAAGAAAGAAAAGCCAATGAGCAACACTTCTCTTGGGACCAAATTGGTTAGTGTGTAATTCAGTTTCCCACCTAGGAAAGAATTAAGAGGGCATATGAACAGCCACTCATCACTGCTGGGCTGCTGGGTACCTACTGTGTGTAGGAATAACACTTGCCCCTAGACTTGACAAGCTGAGTTCAGTCCCCACAGCCCACATATTCTCCCTCCCCCTCTCTCTCTTTCTAATAATTTTTAAAACTGAACAGACTAAGACAAAATGCTTTGCCTTGAACAAACTAGCAAAGTCAAGATTCAATCACACTTGTGTTCTACGCCTTTGAATGTTAACTATCTCTGGAAAGTCTGATGGGAGTGCAGTGCCTCAGACCTCCGTCACAGACCTGCTCACTCACAACCTTCATGTGCCCGCACTAAGCCCCTTCGAGTGAGGCATTTTTCCACTTCTATATCAGTATTTTTCTATTCACACAATAGTTCTGCTTCCATGCTCATTGTATTAATATGTACTGAAACTCAAGGAAGTTGGAGCATTTGCCAGGGATTTACAACCAGTAACTGGCAGAGCCAGGATTTGTCCCCCATGCTCATAGTAACATCTGTCTCCCTTGCTTTCATGCCAGATCCAAAGGGATGCAGAAGTGTGCAGCCAACTTCAGAAGGGGCCAGCTGATTCAAGATGGGAGTTTACCAATAATGTTGGAAAGAAGTTACCGTCTACACTGTGGTCATCCTGCTTATCCACACTTTCACTTGCCAGGGTTTCAATTACCCACAGTTGGCTGTTGAAGACAGAAAGGGAAAGAGGAAGGAAAGAGAAAAGATTTGGGGAAGAGGATGGTAAAGCAAGGACAAATACTAAATGAAAACTTCCACAAATAAGCTAATAATACATTCTGTATAACTTTCATTATGTCATATTGTTACACGTATTCTACTATATGATTAGTTGTTGTTATTATTAATCTCTTACCCTACTCCATTTCCAAGCTAGCTTTTATCCTAGGTCTGTCTAGGAAAGCCATAGTACTGATGGAGTTTCGTATTAGCCACAGTTTCAGGAACCCACTGCAGGTCTAGGAACCCATTCTTTATGGATAAGGAGAATCACTATGTAAACTTCAACTTAGAATACACTACATTAGAGAGAGCAGAAACAGAAGCTGTAATTGTGTCCCACAGGAATGAATCTTCACTCAGACTGTACAAAAGGATGATGCTCATTTTGCTTAGGAGATTTATCTGTGGGGTGCTGCTGTGGCAGTGGTGGGCGTGACAAGTTCCTCTTCTCTAATGAGACTGGCCCAATGCAGCTGCCTACCCCACTGCCAACAACCGAGAAACGCTCTGGTGAACACTGAACATATTGGATGACTTCTAAACAAAGAAAAAAACAAGAAGTACTCAGTCAGAAAAACACAAATATCAATTTAGAGAGATTCTTGGATTGATTTATGCTCAGGTGGTTTCAATTACATGGAGTATCCAGACCTGCAAGAGAAAATGCCAGCTGGGGCTTAGACTACAGACCCTGAGACCTTCAAGCACCGACTGCATACTTCACTTGACTCTCCTGCTAGCTTCGTTCAAGATTGAATTTATCTCACCCTGCAAGAGGTTTGGTGTATAATACTCAGCCAGTAAGTAGTCACTGAATGACTGAATCTGTATCTCGTGATAAGGAACCATGACGTGTGCATTTCCAGAATCCTATCTGTAAAGCAAGCAAGTGTACACATCCCCTCTCTCCACCTATTTTTTATCAGCTAGAACATATTTGTTTTATATACTGAATTTCTGAGAAATATTTGCTTTAAAGAAAAAATTCCATCGCAAAAAAAGGAAAATGCACATGGTATGCACTCTCTGATAAGTGGTTATTAGCCCAGAAGTTCAGAATACAGGAAGAACAACCCACAAACCACAAGAAACTCAAGAAGAATGAAGACCAAAATGTGGATGTTTCATTCCTTCTTAAAAGGGGGGAACAAAATACCCACGGAAGGAGTTGCAGAGACGAACTATGGAGCAGAGACTGAAGCAAGGACAAGCCAGCCTAATATAGCTATCTCCTGAGAGGCTCTGACAATACCTGACTAACACAGATGTAGAGGCTCCCAACCATCCATTGAACTGAGTACAGGGTCCTCAATGAAGGAGTGAGAGAAAGGACCAAAGGAGCTGAAGGGTTTGCAGCCCCTTAGGATGAACAACAATATGAACTAACTAGTACCCTCAGAGCTCCCAGGGACTCAGACCAACCAAGGACTATACATGGTGGGACTGATTGCTCTGGCAGCATGTGTATAGTAGAGGATTGCAAAGCTGATCATCAATGGGAGGAGAGGCCCTTGGCCTTGTGAAGGTTCTGTGCCCCAGTGTAGGGGAATGCCAGGGCCAATAAGTGGGAGAGGGTGGGGTGGCAAGTATGGGGAGGGCGAGACAACAGGGGTTTGTTTTTGTTTGTTTGTTTGTTTGTTTTTTGGAGGGGAAACTGGGAAAGGAGAAATCATATGACATATAAATAAAGAAAATATCTAATAAAAAAATAGACAACAGCACACCTCCGGGAAAGAAAGGAAAATACAATTTTTGAAAAACTATGGGTACAAAAAAAACTGATTACTCAAAACAGAAAAGAGAAAAAAAGCTGGTGAGAAGCAAGGTAGCTAGCTGAAACTGTGAGCTCTGAGTTCAGTGAGAGATGCTGCCTCAGTACACAAGGTGGAGGACAAGGAAGGCACCTGACATGAACCGCAGCTCTGCATCCACACAACACAAGTATGTGCATACATGTATACTTACATACATACATCGGCACTTACATACATGTGTCCAAACGATAGAACATACGTCTATTCTAGTTTCTTGTCTGTTGCTGTAATAAAACACTCTGACTTAAAGCTACTATCTTAGTCAGGTTTAGTATTGCAGTATGAGACACCATGACCAAAAGTAACTTGGGGAAGAAAGGGTTTATTCAGCTTATGCTTCCATATCATATCGTTGTTCCTCATTGAAGGAAGTCAAGACAGGAATTCAAGCAAGACAGGAGTCTGGAGGCAGGAGCTATGCATAACACATGAAGGACTGATGCTTACTGGCTTTCTCCTTATGGCTTGCTGAACCTGCTGTCTTATAGAACTCAAGATCGCCAGCCTAAGGGTGGCACAACTCACCAAAGGCTGGACTCTTACACATCAATTAATAATTAAGAAAATGCACCTAAAGGCTTGCCTACAGACCATTTTTATGGAGACATTTCCTCAACTGATGTCTTCTTTTCCCAAATGACTCTATCTTATGACAAATAAAACTATCCGGGGCTGGCGAGATGGCTCAGCGGGTAAGAGCACTGACTGCTCTTCCAAAGGTCCTGAGTTCAGATCCCAGCAACCACATGGTGGCTCACAACCACCCGTAATGAGATCGGACGCCCTCTTATGGTGCTGTCTGAAGACAGCTACAGTGAATTATGTCAGAGTGAGTGGAGCAAGTGAGGCCGTCCTGAGTTCAATTCCCAGCAGCCACATGATGGCTCATGGCCATCTGTACAGCTACAGTATACTCATACACATAAAAAAAAAAAAAAAAAAAAAAAAAAAAAAAAAAAAAAAAAAAAAAAACAAAACAAAACAAAACAAAAAAACTATCCATACAGCAACATGGGGGGAAAATTATTCCTTTGGCTCATACTTCCAAGACATTGTCCAACACTGGTGGAAATCAAGGCAAGAATTCAATGGTAAAAACCATGAAAGAACACTGCTTCCTTCCAGCTAGCTTCCTTACGTATCCCACAACCACCTGCCAAAGGAATGGTACTGTCCACAGGGCATTCCTGTATCAATTAATAACCAAGACAATTCTCCATAGACATGCCTATAGACTGAACCAATAAAGACAATTACTCAGTTGAGACTCTCTTATTCCCCTAGGCGACTCTAGGCTGTGTCAAATTGTCAGTTAATGCCAACTAGGACACGTACACAATATGCACACCACATGAACATACAGATGGATGGGGAAAGAAACTGAATGCAGTGATGTAAGCCTCTTACATATGATGCTCAGGAGACTAGGGAGAGAAGATAGAGAGTTGGAGGTAATTTTGGACTATGTAGGGAAAGCAGCCTCAACTAACTAACTAACTAAATAAATAAATAATAGGGAGATGGGGTGGAGGGATGGAGGGAGAAAGGGAAGGAAGAAAGGAGGGTGAAAAGAAGAGCAAAGGGAAGGAGAGGTGGAAGGATGGAGGGAGGGATAGAAAAAGAAAAATAGAAGACTTTAGTTATCTTATTTTAAGCTGTGTGACCTTAGATGAGTTGCTTTCCTTCTCTGGAACCTATTGTATCACTGTTAAAATAATTTGATGAGTTGGAGTAATTTTAAGGTCCTTTGAATCTAGAGTCAATAATGTTATTTTAATTACCACTCTATTTTATTTACTTCTTTTCATGCTTTCTGATTTGTTCTGATTTCTCTTCCATGAGCGTATGCTTTCTATAGGAAGAAAAGATTTACTTTCAAAGACTTAAGAACCAAATAAAATTAAACAAGGACAACAACAAGTCCCTCCCAAATACCCCTGCATCTGCATTGCTTTTAAGAAAAGCTGGGTGAGATGTTTTTCACAATCTCCTAGGGGGGAAAAGAACTTACAATCATGCTGTAGGAAGAGCTGGGGCCTTCAAAAGCAAGCGAGACTTAAGCTGTTCTATTTCTGAAGCACAAAATAAAAACCAAGCAGAAAGGGAAAATAAGCTACCACTTTGCCAATGCCAAGTCTCCTCATGCATAAGCAGAGATCCATCCAGAAAAACAGCATTCTCAGTCGGGCGAGACAAATCCTCTCGCTTTGTGGAAAATTCCCCCAGGAAGCTGGCATCAAGGACACTGTCTACAGCTGTCTCTGCATGAAGCCAGGAAACCTAAAAAAGGGGGAAAGATGGCTTGGGCCTGGAAGAGGACAGCCTGAGTGACAAAGCTGCCCTTCTAAGTACCCTAGAGGCTGCGTAGCTGATAGAGAGCTGAATACAAGAGCCCACAGCCTCCACCACCACCACCACCACCGCCACCACCACCACCACCACCACCACCACCACCACCACCACCAACAACAACAACAACAACAACAACAACAACAACATCTTAAGCAGAGCAAGTCCTAGAGATGAGGTCTGAGGTTAGACCCGCAGTCTCTGTTCATCTCTCTTTTCCTAATCCACCAACCTAATCACCAGTAATAGTCACTGTGGATTGTTTTGTTTTGTTTTTAATAAGGTCTCTTATAACTATGGTTGGCTTTGAACTTGCTATTCAGCAGAAGCTGTCCTTGAACTCATGATCGTCCTATCTCCATCTCCCAAGTGCTGGGATTACAGGTATGCATCGCTGTACCTGTTAGCATCACCGAGTGCCTGTGCCTATGGATAGGTGGGACCACAGACCTGTTGCTATGGGCAACAGCCACCATATTCCCAAAATCCCTAGGGCTCGCTTCCCACCTTTACCTGGGCCATACATACGTCACAACTCATATAAAAACGGGGAACATTCCTTTCTCTTTCTCTTTCCCCACTCCTCTCTTTCCTCGCCACCTCCCCCCACTCTCTCCCTCTCAATTAAACCTCCTACACGTGGAACTGTTTGGGCCTGGTGTGTGGTATTTTCGACTCGAATGCCTCTCTTAAACCATCAGTACCTATCCCTCTCTGAGACTTAGCTGCATGTAGATAGGCCATTTATTCCAAGGGTTCATTGACCCTCTCTTCTCTTTTATCTATGCCTCTTTCTGGAAGGAACTCAATCATTTCAAAATGCAGATACTCATGTGGTTTGTGGTGACATTTCTCATGAGCCTTCAGCTTTAGTGGAAACTGAGGGCTGGCATTTCTAGCTGGCAAGGTTGTCAGCACAATATAACTTGCAAGGCTACCTGAAACCACACACCAGAGTTGCCTTACTTTATGAGAACAAAACTGCCCTTAGTCAGTTGTAAGGCTTGAATAACAAAAATGGAAAAAACATTGAGTAGAATAACAGAATTCTAAAGTCAGGGGTGAGGTAGGGGCAGGATGCGGTATGACTCCGGCTTGTAATCTTAGTACTTGGGAAGCAGAGACGAGAGTATGATTAATCTCCAAGACAGTCTGGGCTACCAGTGAGTTCTAGACCAGCCTATGCTATAGTGTGAGACCATGTTTCAAGAGAGAGAGAGAGAGAGACAGAGAGAGAGGAAGAAAAAGGTTGAGACTCTCTTATTCCCCTAGGCGACTCTAGGCTGTGTCAAATTGGAAGAAAGAAGAAAGGAAGGGAAGGGAAGGGAAGGAAAGGAAAGGAAAGGAAAGGAAAGGAAAGGAAAGGAAAAGAGCGGAGTCAAAAAGCCAGATGCAGGAGACGTGCACCCATAAAGACATTCCTGTACTCTGGCTGCTTAGATGCAAGAGGGTTGTGGGTAAACCCAGCCTGGGCAACAAACCAAGACTCTATCTAAAGAAACAAAACAGAACCAAGAAAGGGAGGGAGGTGTCTAGTCCTAGCTCTGAGTTCTTGAAGACAATAAATGAAGAATGTCAATAATTATTACCCAAAACAAATTTAAAACTCCTTGTAGATAGAAGTTTTACATGAAAATATAGGAATCAAAAATAAGTCGGCGTATCCCACACCCCTTATTCCCTTGCAATTGCAGTCACCCACTCCGGAGGCTTGTCTCCCTAAACTGTGGCCCCATTCTGTAGCTGTGTAGCTTAGACTGGAGGAGCAAGATGTGCCCTCACCTCAAAAGCTCTGGTGTGTCAACTCCAGCATCCTATTAATAGAGGACCGTTCTGACCTGCAGAATTTCTGTCCCTAGAGTAAGAATGACCCAGGGTTAGTTTCCTTTTGCCATATTTTGAAAAGAATGGGACAAGTATCTCACTGGTCTATTTAAGAATCCATATTTTTTTGAAAATTTTATACAGCAATATTATATTTACATAATTTCTACCTCTTCTTTCTCCTCCAGCTCCTCCAGCATCTCTCTCCTCTGTCTCCTTCCTCTCTCTCTCTCTCTCTCTCTCTCTCTCTCTCTCTCTCTTTCAAATTAACCTAAGCAATAAAGAGCAATGCCTCTTTACAAAACAGTTTTAAAACCTAATAAAGACAAACAACTGGGTAGGTGGTGTAGTTCAAATGTAGAATATTTTCCTAGCATGAACAAGGCCTCTAGCTCTACCTCTGTCATGACAAAATTGAAACAACAGCAAAAATGATAAGAACACATGCACCTTCTGGTTTCTACCTGTGCCAGGAACAGAACCTCACCTCTGGATCCAAACCCACACAGCCCACACCCCAGTTGCAGCTCGACTTCCCAGGTATTCTGACAAAACCAGGATCACAGGTGAGACCCCAAACCCAGCATACCAGGATCCCTGCAACCCCGGGACGCAGACACCTTGCCCAACCGGAGACCAGCACACCTTCGAGGTTTTCACCTGTGCTAGGAGCAGAGCCTCGGCTCTGGACCCAAACACACAGAGCCCACATCCCAGTTGTAGCTTGACTACCCAGGTATTCTGATACATCCAGGATCACAGGATTACAGAATCACAGGATCACAGGAAGAACAGGCTCCAGTCAGAGACAGGGAGGCCAGATAACAACACAAATAACCAGATGGAGAGAGGCAAGCATAAGAGCATAAGCAACAAAAACCAATTTGACTTGGCAACATCAGAACCCAGTTCTCACACCACAGTAAGTCCTGAGTACCCCAACACACCAATAAAGCAAGACTCAGATCTAAATTCTCATTTCATGAAGATGATAGAGGACGTTAAGAAGGACATAAATAACTCCCTTAAAGGAATTCAGAGAATACAAGTAAACAAATAGAAGCCCTTAAAGAGGAAACACATGAATCCCTTGAAGAATTACAGCAAACATTAAAAAATATTACAGAAAAAACTTCCCTAACCTAATGAAAGAAATGCCCATAAACAAAACTTCCTTACCTAAACAAAGAGATGCCCATAAACATACAAGAAGCCTACAGAATGACAAACAAATGGGACCAGAAAAGAAATTCCTTTCATCACATAATAATTAAAACACCAAATACATAGAACAAAGAAAGAATGTTGAAAGCAGTAAGGAAAAAAAGTCAAGCAACATGTAAAGGCAGACCTATCAGAATTATACCAGACTTCTCAACAGAGACTCTAAGAGCCAGAAGATCCTGGGCAGATGTCATACAGACCATAAGAGAACAAAAATTCCAGCACAGGCGACTATATCCAGTAGAATTCTCAATTACTGTAGATGGAGAAACCAAGATATTCCAAGACAAAACCAAATTTAAACAATATCTTTCCACTAATCCAGCCCTACAGAGGATAATGGAAGGAAAAGTCCAAAACAAGGAGGGAAACAACACCCAAGAAAAAGTAAGAAATTAATCTTTTCACATCAAACCCAAAAGAAGAGAAACACACAAACATAATTTTACTTCTAACAACAAAAATAACAGGAACCAACAATCATTGGTCCCTAATATCTCTCAACGTCAGTGGACTCAATTCCTCAATAAAAACACATAGGCTAACAGACTGGAGATATAAAAAGGATCCAGCGTTTTGCTGCACACAGGAAACACACCTCAGTCACAAAGACAGCTATTACCTCAAAGTAAAAGGCTGGGGAAAAAATTTTTCCAAGCAAATGGTCCCAAGAACAAGCTGAGGAAAGACATTATATACACATCAAAGAGAAAAATCCACTAAGATGAACTCTCAATTCAGAACATCTATGCCCCAAATAAAAGGGCAACCACATTTGTAAAGAAACATTACTGAAGTGAAAAGCACACATTGAACCTCACACAATACTAGTAGGAGTTCTCAACACCCCCATCTCAGCAATGGGCAGATCATGGAAACAGAAACTAAACCAAGACACAGTGAAACTAAAAGAAGTTATGAACCAAATGAATTTAACAGATATCTATAAACATTCCACCCTAAAACAAAAGAATATACCTTCTTCTCAGCATATCATGGTACCTTCTCAAAAACTGACTATCTCCTCGGAAACAAAACAAAACAAACCTTAACAGATACAAGAACATTGAATTAATACCATGTATTCTATCGGACCACCACAGACTAAGGTTGGTCTTCAATACCAACAAAAACAATAGAAATCTGAAATACATGTGGAGGCTGAACAACTATCTACTCACTGATAACTTGGTCAAGGAAGAAATAAAGAAAGAAATAAAAGACTTTTTAGAATTCAATGAAAATAAGGCACAACATATCCAAACTTCTGGGACACAATGAAAGCAGTGCTAAGAGGAAAACTCATCTCTCTGAGTGCCTCCAAAAATAAATTGGAGTGATCATTCACTAGCAGCTTAACAGCTCATCTGAAAACACTAGAACAAAAAGAAGTAAATACACCCAAGAGGAGTAGACAGCAGGAAATAATCAAACTCAGGGCTGAAATCAACGAAGTAGAAACAAAGAGAACTATACAAAGAATCAACAAAACCAGGAGATGGTTCTTTGAGAAAATCAACAAGATAGATAAACCCTTACCCAGACTAACCAGTGGACACAAAAACAATATCCAAATTAACAAAATCAGAAATGAAAAGGGAGACATAACAACAGAAACTGAGGAAATTCAAAAAGTAATCAGATCCTACTATAAAAGCTTATACTCAACAAAACTGGAAAACGTGGTAGAAATGGATGATTTAATAGACAGATATCAGAGTACCAAAGTTAAATCAGGATCAAATAAACCATCTAAACAGCCCCACAATCCCCAAGGAAATAGAAGCAGTCATTAGAAGTCTGCCAAACAAAAAAAGTCCAAGGCCAGATGGTTTTAGTGCAGAATTCTATCAGACTTTCAAAAAGATCTAATACCCATACTTCTCAAACTTCCATAAAATAGAGACAAAGGGAACACTACCCAATTTGTTCTATGAAGCCACAAGTATGCTAATACCAAAACCACACAAAGACCCAACAAAGAAAGAGAACTTCAGACCAATTTCTTTTATGAAGATCGATGCAAAAATACTCAATAAGATTCTCGAAAACCGAATCCAAGAACACATCAAAATGAACATCCACGGTGATCAAGTAAGCTTCATCCCAGGAATGCAGAGATGGTTCAATATACAGAACCATCAATGTGATCCACTATATGAACAAACTCAAAGGAAAAAAAATCACATGATCATCTCATTAGATGCTGAAAGGCCTTTGACAAAATTCAACACCCATGCATGTTAAAAGTATTGGAGATATCAGGAATCAAGGTTCATACCTAGATTTAATAAAAGCAATATACAGCAGACCAATAGCCAACATCAAACTAAATGGAGAGAAACTCAAAGCAGTCCCATTAAAATCAGGGACAAGACAAGGCTGCCTGCTCTCTCTCTACCTGTTCAATATAGTTCTCAAAGTTCTAGCCAGAGCAATTAAACAACAAAAGGAGATCAAAGGGATACAAATTGGGATGGAGGAAGTCAAGATATCACTATTTACAGATGATATGATAGTACACATAAGAGACCCCAAAATTCTACCTGAGAGTTCCTACAGCTGACAAACAACTTTAGCAAAGTGGTTGAATATAAAATTAACTCTAACAAATCAGTAGCCTTCCTCTATTCAAAGGATAAAAGGGCTGAGACAGAAATTAGGGAAACAACACCCTTCACAATAGTCACAAATAACATAAAATATTGCTTGTGACTCTAACCAAGCAAGAAAAGGATCTGTATGACAAATCCCTGAAGAAAGAAATCAAAGAGAATCCTAGAAGACGGAAAGCTATCCCATGGTCATGGATTGGCAGGATTAATATAATAAAAGCAGTCACCTTACTGAAATCAATGCAATCCCCATCAAAACTCCAACTCAATTCTTCACAGGGTTAGAAAGAGCAATTTGGAAATTCATTTAGAATAACAAAAAACCTAGGAGAGCAAAAACTATTCTCAACAATAAAGAACTTCTGGGTGCAATCACCATCCCTGACCTCAAGCTGTATTACAGAGCAATCATGATAAAAACTGCATGGTATTGGTACAGAGACTGGCAGGTAGATCAACAGAACAGAATTGAAGACCCAGAAATGAACCCACACACCTATAGTCACTTAATCTTTGACAAAAGAGCTAAAACCATCCAGTGAAAACAAGACAGCATCTTCAACAAATGGTGCTGGTTCAACTGGTAGTCAACTTGTAGAAGAAGGCAAATTGATTCATTCTTATCTCCCTTTACAAAGCTCAAGTCCATGTGGATCAAGGACCTCCACAAAAAAACAGGTACACCCCAACTAGTAGAAGAGAAAATAGGGAAGAGCCTCAACCACATGGGTACAGGGGAAATTTTCCTGAATAGAACAACAATGGCTTATAGTCTAAGATCAAGAATTGACAAATGGGACCTTATAAAATTGCAAAGCTTCTGTAAAGCAAAGGACACTGTCAATATGACAAAACAGCAACCCACAGACTGGGAAAAGATCTTTACCAATCCTACATCCAATAAATGACTAACATACAAAATATACAAAGAACTCAAGGAATTAGATTCCAGAAAAGCCAAATGACCCTATTAAAAAGTGAAATACAGAGCTAAATAGAGAATTCTCAACCAAGGAATGTTGAATAGCTGAGAAGCGTCTAAAGAAATGTTCAACATCCTTAGTCATCAGGAAAATGAAAATCAAAACTACCCTGAGATTCTACTTTACACCAATCAGAATGGCTAAGATCAAAAATGCAGGTAAGAGCAGATGTTTTCAAGGATGTGGAGAAAGAGAAGTTCTCCTCCATTGCTGGTGGGATTGCAAGCTGGTAAAACCACTCCGGAAATGAGTCTAGAGGTTCCTCAGAAAATTGGACATAGTATTATCTGAGCATCCAGCTATACCACTACTGGACATATGCCCCAAAACTGCTCCAACATGTAACAAGGACACATGTCCCACTATGCTCATAGCAGCCTTATTTATAATAGCCAGAAGCTAGAAACAACCTAGATGTCCCTCAACAGAAGAATGGATATAGAAAATGTGGTACATTACCTAATGGAGTACTACTCAGTTATTAAAAACAATGACTTCATGAAATTTACAGGCAAATGGATGGAACTAGAAAATATCATCCTGAGTGAGGTAAACCAGACACAAAAGAACACACATAGTACGTACTCACTGATAAGAGGATATTAATCCAAAAACGCACAATGCCCAGGATATAACCCACAGATAATATGGAGCTTAGAAGGAAGGAAGACCAGGGTGTGGATGCTTCAATCCTGCACTGAGGGGAGGGAACAGGATGATCATGGGAGGTGGAGGGAGAGGGAGACCTTTGAGGGAGAGAAGAAGGGGAGGGAATAAAGGGGCAGTATCAGGAACTGGAGGAGATATGAGAGAGGTACAGAGGGTCAGGAAATCAAACAAAAATATGTAGCAAGAGAGAGATGAGGAACTGGGGATAGTCACTGGAGAGTCCCAGACACCAGGGAAACATGAGGCTCCCAGGATCCAATGGGGATGACTTTAGCCAAAATGAGCAGAGAAGGGGGTGATAGAACTTGTAGAGATCACCTCCAATAGATAGGCATGCCCCCAGTGGAAGGATGGAGCCACCCACCCATCTCAAAGTTTTTAACTCAGAAATGTCCAAAGGAAGAAGAGGAACAAAAAAATGGAGACTGAAGGAAGGGCGAACAGGGGACTGCCCCACCTGGAGATCAGTCATGTCTGCAGACACCAAACCCAACACTCTTGCCATGGTCGAGATACCTGCTGACAGGAACATGGTATAGCGACTCCTTGGGAGGTCCAGCCACCAATGCAGATGTAGATGATGTAGATGCTTGGAGCCAACCATCAGACTGAGCTCAGGGAACCTGGTAGTGGGGGCTGGCAGAAGGACTAGAGGAGAGGAGGGGTATTCCAACCCTATAGAAAGAACAATATCTGCTGACCAGACCACCCAGTGCTCCCAGAGACCACCAACCAAGGAGTGTACCCGGAGGGATCCATGACTCCAGACACATATGTAGCAGAGAATGGCCCTGCCTGACAGCAATGGGAGAGGAGGCCTTTAATCCTGAGAGGTCTGATGCCCCAGTGTAGGGGGATATTGGATTGATAGGGCAGGAAAGTATGAGTGGGTGGGGGAGCACCCTTATACAGGCAAAGGGGAGGAGAGAGGGCAGATGTGGGATGGGGAATTTGTGGAGGGGTAACCAAGAAGTGGGATATCATTTGAGATGTAAACAAATGGAATGATTAATTTTAAAAATGAATGATAACAACAAGGGATAGATCATTCATAACTTGTATAAAATTAATCATGTTATTGGTTTTCACTAACCCAAAAATTCTGCAAGCTTCAATCTGAGTATATCTGAGAAATTTTAACATATTCTAAGGTTATTAAGGAAAAATAAAGGCCTAGGCATAACAAGTCAATTTTAAAACATTGAACTGAAGCTGGGCACTCAAATATCAAGACATATTCTATTAACCAATCATAAACAAATGAATCAATAGTGTGTAATGGGCAGCTTAGGAATAGTTATGTCTTTGAGTATTTCATTTATTTAAAGTATAAATAATGAAGAAAATATCTGAGTATTTGATAACATGTATTAAGAAGTCCTGTTTACTGAACAGAGGGAAATAAAACTAGAACGTAATGATACATGCCTATAATTCCAGCACTTGAGCTGAAGCAGGAAGATCACAGTCTGAAGCAAGCCCAGGATACATAGAGATCTTAAGTGGCTCATCTTGGAGTCACCAATCCAGCCACAGATGTCCTAACCTTCATGATAATAGTCCACCATTCCAAGCCAACACTATCCAGCCAAAAATGTCTCCTAAGGTTCTGAGATGTGTGTTGGCCAGAACGTTCTCAGTAGTAAGGTGCATGTGCAAGGCCCTGGCTCACTCACGTACCCAGCAAGGTTGTTGCTGGCCTGTAGAAAGTCGTAGTTTGCCATCATGCAGACTTCTCCAGGGCTGCGTCAGTGTTTACAAAGCCTGTAGCTGGATTTCACAAGACACGTGATCAAAAGACAAGGGAACAAAATGGAGATGGTAACTACCAATTTTATATATTATCTAATTGCCACAGTGTTCCCAGGAAGGTGGTCATTCGTCACTTATAAGTTAAAAGCTTAAAAGTTTACATTAAAAAAAAGGAAAAGAAAAGAAAAGAAAAGAAAAGGTTGACAATTTTAAAAACAACAAATATAAAAGGAAAGTCAGTTAGAAAGCCAGGCTTGTGATGCTCCTGTCAGAAGAGGAGAATATAAGCCAAGAAGAAGAGCTCTGCAATGACAAAATGAGCAAAGACTATAATGCAGAATGAATCCACACAAACGGTTCAACAGTATCTATTCACCAAGTATCACAGCATCCATCTTTATAGAGCATAAATTATGGAATAAACACATTAGCAACAGACTGAGAAGCTACTTTTAAGCTACTACAGGAAAACACGCGAAGGGCTATGCAAGACCTGATGGCGTCATATGGAAACGTATTGGCTATCAAACTCTGTTCACAGAAGGTATGTTTTTATGGCAAGAACACATAGAGCATCTGCAAACTTGATTGAATAAGAAAGTATTAGTAAGTCATAGATAGAAGAAATGAAATAAATAAGAATTTCTGATCATACCAATAAATGATTACTAGCGTCAGTTTAAGATACCAAAACTCTTACCTGGAAATTGAATTTTTCTCTTGCATCTTAACTTAAAGGGGAAGTACCATTTATAATTTTATAATTTCAACAATGTAATAAGGAAAACTCTACATGTAAGAATTTTGAGGAAACATTTAAACTAACCAGAAAAAATAACTGATACATTTATATCAATAAAAATAAAATGGTAAAAGAAAAGTTAACTAAGTTTACAAATTTAGAAATATTTTTTCTCAAACAACAAAGTTAATCAGAAGTCAACACAAATACAAAACAATAGACAGAAGTAAAAGTCATAGTAGAATAAAGAAATTATAGAAAACCTAACTGATAAATCAAAAGACCACTTCCTTGAAGAGTCTTACTAAAGTAGTCAAATTACTAGTTTACTTAATCAAGAGAAGGGTTAGCTAAGCACGAACTGCATAAAGTAAGAAATGATGAAAGGGAAAGCCATTGAAAGGGAAGAAAGCCTTAGAATGCTGAACTTGTACACCACTGTGTGAGCAAGTGAGAACACTGGTATCACATGAGTGGTGTTTGAACAAATACAAGTTATCTGATTTACTCAGCTTTGAAAGCTAAAATTACTGGATTTTAAAAATAAGAAAAAAGTGTTGAAGTGATAATTCACACACACAAAGACTTTAAAAGAAAATTTTAAAAAACTGAATAGCAAGGTAGTTTCAGTGCACAAAAACAGTCCCAAATCAGGAAAAACAAGGAAAACTTTAAAAATTATTTTATGAAGTAAATGAAATATTAGTCCAAAAATCTGATTATCTTGATTTTGGATAAATGCCTAAATCCAAATAAATTTAATGAAATTGTAGAATAATACAACATTGAATATTAATGTAAAAATATTAAATATTTACTATGAAAAGCATAATTCATTGCTATGCTACGAAAATAATACATAATGACAAAACAGGGATATAAGATATACTTTGTTTAGATAAATCTATGGATCAATGGCTGCTGGCACGCACATTTAACCACAAAGCTCAAGAAACAAAGGCCCTGAGTCTCTGTGAGTTTGAGATCAACCCGTGCTACATAGTGAAATCAAGGCTTAGAAAAAAAGAAAGGAAGAAAGAAAGAAAGGGAGAAAAACCTATCAACCAGTGCTTTTTTTCAAAACATGGCTAAGAGAACTTGCTGCTCTTGCAGAGGAATTGAATTTGGCTTTGAGCACCCATACTAGGTGGTTCACAACAACCTATAACTCCAACTCCAAGAGTCCCAGTGCCTCTGGTCTGGCCACCTACACACATGTGCACAAACTCACATACATATACTCATATACATATGTATATATATTATTTATATATATGTATATATAAATAATTGCATAAAGAAAAAACTTGATGGATACATAAATATATAAAATATATACAAGCATACATATGCACAGCAGTGATTCTGAATACATAATCATACTTAATATAAAAATACTAGATTAGCACCTCCAAGTTGACCACATGATTCTCATTTTCATGTACTCACTCTTCACAGCTGCCTCCATATTGTCTAATCCTTGATCAGTCTTGACCTGTACCCACAACAAATACTGTGTAAGTGTTGTAATGTGGCATCTGATGTTATGCGGTGCTTCCATCCTGTTCTTTCTTGGCTCTCTGAGCCCCATGGAATTCATTTACCATTGCTGCAAAGACACTGAAGCAGTTCTGGAGAGGACACATGGTGGCAAACTGTGGCCTCTGGCCATGGGCCAGCCTCAACCTGCCAACTATGCTACCGGCCCATGCTGGAAGCATTGAAGCAGCCCCACATGTATGAAGCCCCAGTCACCCTTCCGGCTGCTATGACTTCCAAAGCCAGAACAGTGAACTCCTCAATGCTTTACTTACAGGAAACTTGATGATAAATGTGGATTGACTAGAGTTATGACTTTGCAGGGAAGGGTTTGCCTGGCATATGTAAAGCCCTTCATTCAACCCCCTTGTCACAGAAAAAGGAAAAGAGAAAAAATGATTATTGCTGTTTTAAGCCAGTGAATTCTAGCATAACTTGTTAAAGAGCTGTAGAAAATCTGCATTGTGACACCAAACAATGAAATTTTGTGTCATGGAAACAGTAAAATGAGAGCAAGCCACATTTCATGAACAAGACAAGCAAATCTTTAACAGTGGCTGGGAGGGGTTTAGCTGGAGGGCTGAGGGAGGCAGTCACTGAACAAGCATTCAGGAGACTACACTGGATTTTTGTTTGATCTGGGGAGACATACTAAATATAGGTAATTGTCTGCTAGTTGTACATATGGTCAAAAGATCTTTTCTTTCTTGTGTGTAAACATGCTGGCCTTGTACTTGGCTAAATGGCACTGACTGGGTTCAGAAAATTGCTAAGGCTCTTGGTCTTGTGGTTTGATCTGGGTCTCATGCTAATGCTAAAGGACAAAGGGTGCTTGAGTGGATGAGCAAGCCAAAGACAGAGTGGAAGAAACATTTATTCATTCCAGTGGATGTGTCTGTCTTAGAAAACATATTTCTCAATCAGCACATCTCCTAGAAAAGCTGTTTAGAGTCTGATGCAAAGGTTGAGGCAGAGATGAGACAGGAGACAGGAGAATGGAAATGTTAAATGGATTTCATTAAAGTCCTGGACCCAGGGTCTCTAGATACTAGTAAAGAGTCAACCATTGGTAAAGAGACACTAGTACAGATGTGCCTGCAGTGAAGTTAGAGGCTAATGATGTATTATTTCTATGTACTCTCTAAAATGGGTGTTTTTTAGGTTGAATAGGGAATGGTGCAGCTAGGGAGTATTAGGGTTCTCCTTGGTAACAAATCTGGCTTGCCATTGTGTGTCTTGTGCATCTTAAACCCTAAGAGTCTGAGCTTAGCTAAGTCTTTGGGGACTTCTAAGATGTAACTATTATAGCCTTGTGAAACCAATCTGTTGGTTTCTGACAAATCTGTGAGAAGAAGCATGCTTTTTTTAAAATGGGTAATGCTTAAGGGCCCACTCTTTATCTGCCCTCTGTCCCCTTGTGACGTCCTATTTCAGCAATGCATTAAACACTGCTGAAAGACAGAAAAATAACTTAGGCCAATGGAGAGTTAGCCCTTATCCTCGAACAGAATAAAGTAACAAAGTTAAAAGATTGCTTGTCCCTGCACTTATTCACACATTTAAGACAGCAATAAAAATATCAATAAACTCTTCTGTGAAGCTAAATGTGCTGCAATCAAAATTTGTATCAGAAACAAACACGGATCAGTAGCTAGGGAAATGATCCCAAAACAAGGTATATGAAGGGACTAGACCTTTATATACAGACTCAAACAGCAGTCAGCAATGCCTCCATGATGAGGGCAGTGTGGAACCAACCACTCATGAATAGGCAGACAAACCAAGATGCCTGGACAGAGACCCAGGCACAAAAGAAACTTAACATCCAGCAAAGGAGGCAGTTATAACATAGACAATGATCATTTTTCCTTTGCCTAGTATTTCTAAATCTATTTTACTTTTTTATCCTTTGACAGTTTCCTGCCTCTAGATAGTGGATTTTGGGGCATTTTCCTCCCCTTCCTTCCTTTTCCTCCCACTCTCAGCAGCTCCCCCTTCTACCTTCTTGTCTTTTTAGTGTGCAAGAAAACACAACTAAGTCCGTTACTCCCACTATACACAGAAATAAGCTCAATCTAAATGTAAAAATGCGAAGCATGAAATACAGAATTTATCTGTAGCTTGTTATTGATTTAAAAAGTTTCTAAGTAAGAATGAAAATCTGGTTGCAAAGGAGAAAAAAAGATAAATTTAACCTTATGAAAATGCATATAGTTCATTAAAACACTGCAAACCAAGTAAATGACAAGTAGCGAAGGGGGTGAAACATGTGTACAATGTATCATAAATAAAAACAGAGTTGCCCTAAGATATTTGAAAACTTTCAAACAAAGGAGGAGACTGAGTACTGTGGCACACACCTAACACCCAGCACCCCGGTGGCTGATGCAGGAAGATTGCTAGCTTGAAACTAGCTTGACCTACAAAGCAGAACCTTGTCTAAAGAGTAAATAAAATAAAAATGGAAAAAGTCATAGCAGAGCAGTGAGTTGAATACACACATAATGCATGACAGGAGTGTGCAGCAAGTGCAAGTCATAGGAAACCATCTCACTTCTACCTGTAATAAGAGGAATTCAAGGAAAATTATCCTGACATACCATTTATTTCTATCAAACTGACAAAAAGAGATTAAAATCTTAGCAACATATTCTGTTGGCAAGGCTGGGAGGCAGTCTTACATGTTGCTGGTGGGACCATAAACATCACAGCCCTTAAGTTGAGGGAATTGGCAATCTCTGACAAAATTACATATGGATTTTCCTTTTTACACAGAAATGTCCATTCCAGAAATGTACCCTGAAGGTACACCTCCAAAAATAAGAACATACTTTTGAGTTTGGTTACTCATTGCAAAACTTTATACATTCAAAAGATTGGAAACAGCCTAAGTGTCTATACCCAGGAGTTTGGTGGGATAAATTGTGATATATGTCAAGATAAGAGTTGGGCATTTGGCCAGGCAGTGGTGGCGCATACTTTTAATCCCAGCACTTGGAAAGCAGAGGCAAGTGGATTTCTGAGTTTGAGGCCAGCCTGGTCTACAGAGTGAGTTCCAGGACAGCCAGGGCTATACAGAGAAACCTTGTCTCGAAAAAACAAAACCAAAAACAAAAAACAAACAAAAAAAAAGAGTTGGGCATTTGGAGTAAAAGAGGGATGGAGATTTATATAAGCTAATGAACTGACTGCAGCCAATATTGCTGGGAGATGAAGCAACCAACCAACCGCAGGCAAATACTTCAGCAATGTGGTGGTATGAATGAGAATGGCCCTCATAGGCTCATATGTTTGAATGTTTGAGTGACAGTTTGTAGAACTGTTTAGAAAGGATTAGGAAGTGTGACCTTGTTGGAGAAGATATATCATTCAGGGTGGGCTTTTGAGGTTTCAAAGCTCATGCCAGACCCAGTCTCCCTGTCCGTCTCCCTCTCCCTCTCTCCCTTTCCATCTCCCTCTACCCCCCTTTCCTCCCTCCTCTCTGCCTGAAACTTGTGGATTAGATATGAGCTCTCAGCTACTGCTCTAGTGTCATGCCTGGGTGTCACCATGTTCTCTGCCTTGATGCTCATGGAATAGGCCTGAAACTGTAAGTAAACTCCCAAATAAATGTTTTTTTTTTAAGTTGCCTTGTCATGACATCTCTGTACAACAACAGAACAGTAACTGTGATAGCAATGGTACAAAGTGATTTGATAAGCTTGGGGTCCTGATTTGATGTCTAAGAACACATGTACTTTGTGATTATGTGTTTGTGTGTGTGGGGGGGGGTATGTGTATCCATGCAGACCACTAATACATTGAAATATATTGAGATATAGAGATATATTCATGAAAAATGTTAGATATACCCAAACTTACCAATGATCTACAAAATAAGAGATTAAAGGTATAAAAGATAACCACAAGGGATACAGATAAAGGAAGGAAACAAAAGAGACATAGATGATAGATACATAGACAGACAGACAGACAGACAGACAGACATAGACAGACTAAGAGACAGACTGACAGATGTATGCTTGCATGTATTTCTAGTGGAACATTACACTTTGGACTAGAACCAGGGAATTGGGGTCCAATAAGAAGCCTATGAGGAAGAATCCATAGAATCATGGCTGAAAACCATGTGTAGATTAAGTATCAACTTCCCTGACCAGTCTTGAGAATATGATCCAGCTTTGAGAGCAGCATAATTTTTTAGAGAAATAGCTTTTCACTTCAAGCTCCTAGCATTCACCTAAAGAAGGTTCGGGGCTTTTCCCTAAGCTTGGAAGATTAATCTGCATGAATACATTGTATGATGGCTCTAAAGACTTCTGTCTAGAAGATAATCATGTGTCTCCTAGTAACATTTTATTGGCCAAAGTCATTCTCATAATCAACACAATTTCAAAGAATAGAAGGGAAGTGGAATTCTGCCACATACGCAAAAGGTACAAAACAGGTAAGATTGATATTTATTTATTTATTTATTTATGGCTTTTTGAGACAAGATTTTTCTGTGTGGCTTTGGCTCTCCTAGAAATCAGTCTGTAGATCAGGCTGGCCTCAAACTCACAGAGATCTACCTGCCTCCATCTCCCGAGTGCTGGGATTAAAGGCATGGGCCACCACCACCCTCGAGAGTAGACAAACTTTAATGATTGGTGCTCATGACAAGTGTACCCTCAACATACAAATCTTCGGTGGTATTGGCTACTGTGTGTTGCATTAGGATCCATGACATGAAGGCATTTCTAAATTTGAGGAGTCTTGGATTTGAATCACCCTTACTGTGAGCAGCTTGCCTGGCAGGAATGAGGAGATACTAAAAAGTTTCATCTGTATCTCTCGTTCACCATCAGACTACTGAAGCAGCAAACTCTAAGACATTAGAATTTCCCCAGGAATCTCATGCGTTCTGGGGAAAGGAAAGCACCTAAAACCTGAATCTGTGAGAGGGGAACCTTTTCTTAAGGAAAGAGATTTGCAACTTGTCAGACATCCTTACAAAAGAGTGAAACCAAGAAAGTGATGGATAGCTCTTGCTTCTATTCAAAATTAAATTTCACACTAGAGCCTTGAAGATGGACTTGAGAGTGGAGAGCGCTGGGGGGTGTCATTGGAGCTCTTGTCCCTTAACCTAATGCGGCCACATTGAATAGACCTCCTTTCTTTGCCTTTTCCCTGTTAATTTGGTTCTTTAAATTGGCTGATTAATAAAGATGGGTGCCCAAGTCGGGCTTATTAGAGATGCTGGTGCACAGTCTGACCCTCACTGATTCCAATAACCCTCCTAGAGACAATAAAGATTGTGTAAGGAACACAAAATCAAGTTCCTTACCTGTGAGGGACCCAAGCTTGCCACTTTTCTGTTGTCAGCTGTGGCATATGTGAGACCTAAGAGTTCTTGTGGGCAATTTGGGACTGTTTTGTCCAGCAATGCTTTCCACATGGATGAACACATCATCTCTCTGCATTGTCTAGTACAGCAGTAGCCGTACTAGATATATATGGCCATTAAGCACTTGAACTGAAGCTAATGTCTCTGAGAATGTTTCTATAGTCTCAAATAATTTAATTTAAATTTAAGTAGTACCATGAACCTAATGTTCATTGAATTGAACAGTACAGATTTAGAGTAAAGTTTCTGGACCTCTGGTGTCTTGGGTCATTCTCAAAGAATGCATAAAATCATCTAAAATTATAGATGAGATAATACACAGATACTCAAGAACAAGTATTAAATCAATCTTGGTGGGTGTCTGTGGTGGTTTGAAACTACTTGACAGGTGGGAAGTGGCACTATTAGAAGGTGTAGCCTTATTGGAGGAGATGTAGCCTTGTAAGAGGAAGTATGTCATTGTGGGTGTGGGCTTTGCGGCTCCTATGCTCAGGCTCTGCCCGGTGGGGAAAGAGAGTCTCCTGGCTGCCTTTGGATCAAGATGTAGAACTCTTGGCTTCTCCAGCACCATGTCTACCTGCCTGAATGCTGCAATGCTTCCCGTCAGGACAACAATGGACTGAATCTCTGAAACTGTGAGCCAGCCCCAATTAAATGTTTCCCTTTATAAGAGTTGTCTTGGTCATGGTGTCTCTTCACAGCAATGAAACCCAAAGTAAGACAGTGCCTATGGGGAGAGAGTATAGGGTGAAGATGGAAAGGAAAGGAAAGGAAAGGAAAGGAAAGGAAAGGAAAGGAAAGGAAAGGAAAGGGAAGGGAAGGGAAGGGAAGGGAAGGGAAGGGAAGGGAAGGGAAAGGAAAGGAAAGCTTTGTTTGAATTTAAAATGATAGTGAGCCAAGGATTGAAGAAAATAACTTGGTTTTTTGCACACAAGGTATTAAAAAGATTCCACTGGTGTTCCAAAGTTGTTCTTAGCTTTCAAAAAAAAACTCTGGGACTCCCACCACAGTTGGGGAAATCACTGACCAAAATCTACTCTCTAATAGGTTTAGAGAGGAGTGAAAATTGGATGAATACTAGGAGACCTGACATAATTAGGATTGACAGTTGACTGGAGTTGACTGGTTAACCTAGAGAATAAAAATTTTATAGACATGTGTATATGTATGTATCTATGTATGTATGTACGTATGTATGTATATATGTATATGAATGTGTATGTGTGTGTAAAAAGGTCTTAATGTATGACCCAGAGCTGGTCTCAAACTCACCATCCTCCTGACTCAGTTGCCCAAGTACTAAGGCTGTATGTGAGCACCACCATATCTGCCAATGATATTCTTATATAATATTTTATTAATTCCTTGAGAATTGCATGCAATACATTTTGATTCTATTTACCACATTCCTCCAAGTTCCACCCTCCACCTCACCAACTTCCTTCTTCTCTCTCTCTCTCTCTCTCTCTCTCTCTCTCTCTCTCTCTCTCTCTTACTCATCAAATCCGACTTGTGTTGCCCTCATATTCAAGTGAGAAGAACAGGTGTGTGGGGCAGTAAGGGCTTGGGGAGAGGAAAAACTAACACTAGAGCTGTTTGAGAAAGCCACATGGAAACCTACTATTTTATAAATTTGCCAAATAAATATTTTTTTTTCATGTAAAAGAATATAAGGGATAATGTTACTCTGAAAAGCCATAAACTGTAAATGAAAAATCCAGTTCTAGGTGTGTGGGAAATGTCTCCTCAAGCTGTTGGCCAGGATCTACAGAAACTTCTTCAGAGCAATACATTGTATTGTTACTGCTCTCCATTGCCCACCAGACCTCTATGGAAAGGCCCCATCACTGAAGACACCACACATTTTGGTCAAAGGGCATGGAGGCGTCAAGTTGGTACTGACTCAGAAGCTTCCTCCCTGCTGGCCAGCTTTCATTGTGGCAGAGGCGCAGTCCAGGTGGCAGTGGGGTAGGAGCATCAACAGTCTAACCCAGCTGTAGACCCTATGGACCATAGTGATGTCTTGTGTGGCAAGAGAGCTCTTGGGTATAACAATGGCCTGTCACATTTTTATCTTAACTACGAAACATTATTTTAAACAGTGTTGATTTTCCTCTACAGCATCTTTCTCCCATAAATCAAAAGCCTGTTGTACCTTAGTATTTACGAAGTATTTTTCTAAATGAATCAAGAGCATTAAGACACTTCTCAAGCAGAGAGCAGAGACACTAGGGAGTTTCACAGATGCCCCGAATGTTTTCTATTATCTCGCCCACATCGAATTCAAAACCAATTTTTCTTAATTTCATATAACAGTCTAAAGGTAGGGAAAAAAAGCCTGAAATTCATAAAGATGATCATTCATTCTCTGTGGCATGCCCCACTCCCTTTCTTCCCTTTCTCCCTGCACCTCCTCTCTTCTTTCCCCTCCTCCTCCTTCCAAATGCTGCGGCAGGCAGAATAAGGCTCACTGTCTCTGAAGATGTAGGAAGAGCTGAGCCATCAGCAAAAGAATGTGGTGGCCATCCTTAGCAGTGGGAAAGGCCAAAGAACAGGTTCTTCCTTACAACTTTGGCAAAAGAACCCATTTAAGTCCGGAGAAGCTCATTTCTCAGCCCTCTGGCAAGGTCATAAACTTTGAGGCACAGAGGCTGGGATGATCTGTTAAAGCAGCAACAGTAAACCAACACACCAGTTTCTATCACAGTCATTAAACTAAACAAATACTAATACAGTAAGTATGATCATTCTGAGAAAGAACTCTTGGGAAATGCAAAACTCCATATTATAGACTCAATATCTGCCGATTGGGGGAGTGGGACGTACAAACAGTGATTGTTAAGAATGCCGTATTGAGCCAGTTGGTGGTGGCACATGCCTTTAATCCCAGCACTTGGGAGGCAGAGACAGGCAGATTTCTGAGTTCGAGGCCAGCCTGGTCTACAGAGTGAGTTCCAGGACAGCCAGGGCTACACAGAGAAATCCTGTCTCGAAAAACCAAAAAAAAAAAAAAAAAAGCCATATTAATTGGCGTATTTTGCAAGGAAACCAAAGAGTGTTCACTGGAGAAGTCATTAGCAACTTTATTTTATGAATAAGAAAGCTTGAATTCAGAGAATTAATTATGCTGTCCGGTCACATCTGTAATCCATGGCAGGCACCAGCCAGCACTTGAACTGTGATCCCTCTAATTTGAAAGTTTTTCCATTTCTCAGATGTTAATCCTATTTCATTTTTCCAATAAAATCTTACTTAATCTAACCTGTCATAGTTTTATCACTGTAACATCCAAAAATCACAGCAAGAAGTAGAGTAGCCACAATGGGTAGTTAACGAGAGTTTACTGAAGGGATTTTCCATAGTTATACTTCCACCCTTACTCAGTAACACATTGCGGAAGTCCAAATGGAAATTGTTCACCTCTGAGAAAGAAATAAGACTGTACTGTAATGTCGTGGCATAGTTAGAGAACATAGCTTGTTACAATGGGAAAGTCCAATGCTGATTGACATGCGAATGTGGAAGAGGGAAATCTCCAGGGGCCCCATTTATAGACAAAGAACCACAGACAGCTAAGACACGATAAGCTGGAAAAAGTCTCCCTCTCAGAAGAGCTCCCTAACTTGTTATCTAACACCAAGTGGTCAACTACGAAATCATATACATACAAGTAACACTATACAGACTGGGTAGGTTGTATATATTTGTGTGTGTGTGCGCGTGCGTGTGTGTGCATATGTGTGTGTGTGTGTGTGTGTGTGTATGTATGTGTATGTGTGTGTGCACGCACAGGCATGTAAAAATAACAAGAATAGAAGCAGAGGCCATGATTTTGAGAGGAATCAAGAGAAGGGTTCATGTATTAGCCATCCCCTATACAGTCACCAAACCCGGATGCTATCATGGATGCCCGGAAGTGCTTGCTGATGGGAGCCTGATATGGCTGTCTCCTGAGAGGCTCTGCCAGAGCTTGACAAATACAGAGGTGAATACTTGTAGCCAACCGTTGGACTGAGCACGGGGGTCCCTGATGGAGGAGTTGGAGAAGCTGAGGGGGGTTGCAGCCTTATGGGGAGCAACAGTGTCAAGCGGCCAGAACCCCCAGGAGCTCTCAGGGACTGGACCACCAACCAAAGAATACACACCGAGGGACCATGGCTCCGGCCACATAGGTGGCAGAGGAATGACTTTGTTGGCATCAGTGGGAGGAGAGGCCCTTGGGTCTGAGGGTCTTCGATGTCTCAGTGTAGGGGAATGCCAGGGCGAGGTGGGTAGAGGAGTACCCTCATAGAAGAAGGGGGAGCGGGCATCAGGTAGAGGGTTTCTGAAGGGGAGACCTGGAAAGGGGAAAAGATTTGAAATGTAAATAAAGAAAATATCCAATTTTAGGAAGAAAAAAAGAGTGGGGTGTATGAAAGGGTTTGGAAGGAGGAAAAGGAAAGAGGAAATGATGTGATTATATTTTAATTTAAAAATTAGTAAAGGAAAGGCCGTTATAATGTTGAAAGGTAAGTTTACGGTAGGAGACGTAAGTCAGGGGCCATGTAGGCATTTATCTTTCCTGTCACAGGAACTTACTACACATTGACTTTAGATGTCTGATAGAAGCACGGCCATGCAGCCACTTTATAACCAGATTCTTGAGTAAGACACATCTCCACTGTGAGTCTTGGGCTCCTTGTCTTTAAACCCTCTGCTTCCATCTTCATAAGGTTGCTTTCATGGACTAAAGAAAACGATAGACACAAAATACTTAATAAACTCCAAGGTCCTGCTCAGAGAAGAGGGATTAGCGCCAGGAGTGAAGCAAGCAAAACAGTTCCTGGCACGCCCACTGGCGCCCTGAGAATAACTTAGCCTCCTCCAAAGCGACGCTCTGAGCTCCCCAGAGAATGCTAGGCTTTACTGAAAGCTCAGCTGGCTTCGCAGGCTCATCACCCAGGACCTCTCTTCACTGCCTCTGATGTTTGGGGAAAAAATGCAAACCAAGCATCGTTTTGAAAGAAAGCAAAATGACAAACTGAAGTCCAGGCAAAATTCCTTTGCAATTGCAGCCTAACACTGCACCTGGCTCCCACTGAAATGGTTTTGTCCACCATCAGGGCATTGTCACCGGGAACGGTGTTTGACTCCCATTGTACGTGACAGTGATACTAAATATACATTAATTATTGGAGTAAAAATGTCAAAAAAAAAGTCACAAGCACTTTTACTTTTTTTGTTGTTTGTTCACTTTTTTTTTCTATGAATGCAAGCTTTATTAATGTACCTTCCAGACACATAAATCCCAACAGCTCCCTGCCCCAACAAGGAAGTTGTAAAGTCAGAAATTCTGCGATTTGCCATCTCTGTTTTGGTACCCAGAAGAGATTGTGAGATTCTTCAAGGCTTCCAAAGCTTCAGGGAGTCCAGGGTCATTTTGAGAGGACTCCTTGGAGTTGTTCTACCCGATGGTCCTTCTTGATATACAGCGGCGCCAGATCAGGTCCTTGTAGCTCTCAGGTGAATACCAGCTCTGAAAGAACCAGGACTTGATTTCTCCTTTCGTCAGTTTGAGTGCATCAGCCAGGGCCTCCAGAGTTTCCCCCTTTGGATGGGTTCTTTCTCGAAGTGCTTTCTTAGCTTCTGGACCTGCTCAGAGGTAAACCTAGGTCTTTTATCCCTGCAGGACAGACTCTGAGTTGTCTCCATCTCATTTTCTTCAGTTATGGCTGCACTTCACTTAAATCCCCTTTTTCAGTTTTGTTTGTTCACTTTTGAGATTGGATTTCAAGTACAATTCCGTCTTCCCTTTTCTCTGTCTAAACCCTCCACTGAGCCCCTCCCACTTAGCCCCTCCCATTTAGCCCTGCCCATTTAGCCCCTCCAGTCTCCTTCAATGTCATGGCCTTTCAGTCGCTATTATATGTATATACATATAGATTCCCAAATCTAACCCATCGAGCCCATATAAGATATTTGTATGTATGTTTTCAGGGCTGACCACTTGGCACTGGACAACCACTGGTGTGCTCTTCCCTCTGGGGAGGGCCATTTTTCATGTCCCAGCTTTAATGGTTACCTGTAGGTCTTTGCAAGGGGCGGAGGCATTGTGAGCTTTTCCTTGGATGTTTTGTCATGTTGGTTCATCTGTGTCTTCCTTGCTCAGTTCACATTCTGGTGATCGTGAAAGTGAGACTTTATGGGTGTAGTTTCTGATGATACTAGGAGATAGAATCTTACAGCAAAGTTTCTGATCTTTGACTTTTTCAATCCCACCCACTCCCCACCGCTCCCTTCCCCCACGACCCATTCCACAATGTTCCCTGAGACATAGGTGGGGGAGTGTCTTGTAGATGTGTCCATTAGGACTGGGCTCCACAACTCTATGTGTTGATTGCCTGTGGGTTTCTGAAGTGGTTTCCATCTATTGCAAAAAGATGTTTCCTTGATGATGCGTGAAGATTGCACTTATACTTCTGTTTCCTTTTTAAATTAAAAAAAAAAAATCTGTCTTTGCTCTTTAAAGTCCACGGCCTATACTGCTGCCTCAGGCCATATTGGTATCTGTGGCCCATGCTGCTCCCAAGAGCCACGTCTGGGTTCTGTAGTCCTGCTTTAGTGTCCATGGTTCATATGGCCTATGTTACCACCAAAGCATTGATATCCATGGCCTTAGTCACCAGATGATGTTAGTGGGCCAGGCTACTGCCACCAGAGACCATGCTGAAGTTCACAGCATGGGCTGACACCAGAGGCCATGTCTGTGGTCTATGCTGTCAACAGACACCATGTGGAAGCCCATGAACTGTGCTCCTGTTCACTGTAAAGGACAAGAGATCCTCTTCTGCAGTGGTGTGGATGGTGACTGTGGACTTACAATTGAAAAAGAAAGACAGAGAAGGCTTCTGTAACAAGCCCAGCCCCCGACCCCCTAAAAATAACAACCTAGACAGGAAGTCGTTGAAGAGAACTTTATAAAAATTGTGATAAGGATGCTGAAGAGTGGCTCTCTACAATTGATGGCTATTGGGAGGGGGAAGAGGGGAACATGACTCACCACACTCTAGTGACTATATGGACAACACATATTGGACTTAGGTTTTTTTTTTTTTTTAATCTTTTTTTTGAGGGAGGGAGGCCACATGGGTTGGGGGAAGACCTGGAAGGAATGGAAAGTAAGAGTGATTGAATACATTACGTGAAACTCCCAAATAGTCAATAAAAATATTATATAAAAATACCATCTTTGCTCTTTAATGTTGTCAACTTGCTTTATTTCAAGATGAAAAACAAAAAAATCCAGTGCTCATACAGCATGCATGACTTATCCAAGAACATGAAACTCAATACTAAATGCAGTGACCACTAGCCTCACATATTTACAAAAACAAACAAACAAAAAACCCAGTAAATTGCTTAAGATTTATAAAACAAGGGAAGGTGATCCAGGCCCATCTTTTTTAAGAAGATGTTTCTGGGGCTGGAGAGATGGCTCAGTGGTCAAGAGCACTGACTGCTCTTCCAAAGGTCCTGAGTTCAATTCCCAGCAACCACATGGTAGCTCACAACCATCTGTAATGAGATCTGATGCCCTCTTCTGGTGTGTTTAAAGACAGCTAACAATATACTCACATAAATATAATAAATAAATCTTTTAAAAAAAAAGAAACTATTTCTGTTTGAATAGATGAGGTGGTGAGGGACAAAATACTAAGAGAATTGTGGGTTGTTTTAATTTTACACCTTATGTGGTCCTGGGTAAGGTATTTGTTAACAAACGCTATAAGGAAATGAGGGCAAGGGAGGGAGCAGATGTACAACTGTGTGCAGAGGGACATTATAAATGATGTATGAGTGATCATAAAAATCTGTGAAAAAACTCCCGAAGTTCCAAAAACTGTCCTTGTCTCTCAAGGCTCCGATCAAGCTAGGTACACATTGAGAGCATCAGTAATTGTAGATGTGATGAACAAACTTGAGTTCAAATGCAAAATAAAGACCCCCCTCAACTCTGCAATATTATTCATTTAAAAGACAGTTGCCATTTCAACTTTGGTTTTTTTTTTTTTATGATAAAATGTAATATTGGCAGAATGAAGAAGAATGCGGTCAGTCTGTTGTAGAAATGACTTGGGTTGGGTTAGGTAAACAAAAATGATAAAAAAAAAAAA
>JADRCD010234049.1:0-63991 GCA_019843815.1 Montemys delectorum
TAGCCTTTAAATTCAAGGGGTTAATAAAGAATAATAAACATATTGTATCTATAAATGCATTTTACATCATTTAACTCTACAAAACAAAGACAACTTTCAACCTAACTTACCACAGCAGTGTGACAGTGGGGTCTCTGCTTAGCACAGACTGAGAATCACACTCAACATTAAGTAATTACTGAAAGCTATCTCAAAAGGTATTTTATAGTATATTTTATTCAATGAACTAGACTCTCTTTACAAGCTTGAGCTATAGATAATGTATTTGCCATGGATTCTTCTGCCATGAAGAAGGCTAAGAGACTTCCTTCCTTTTTCCATTTTTGAGAACGAATCTCACTATGTAATCGTGGACTGTTAGAACTCACTAAGTAGACCAAGCTGGCCTCAAACTCACAGACATCTGTCTGCCTGTCTCCTGAGTGCTGGGATTAAAAGCATGTACCATCACACAGGGTGAGAATAATCCTTCTAGTCTCAACTTTTCAGCATGGACAAGCATCCCAGAAAATAAAACAATAGCTGACTTCAGTTCTGTCTTATACAGTGAGTCTATAGAGGCATCCTAGAGAACACAGGAAGAGTGACAGAGAAAAGGGAAACAGCAGCAATTTCATGGCTGAGTTCAATATAACCTAAAACTGGAGAAACATGTACTACTTTTGAAGATTACTTCTGCATTCTATAGAAGAATAAAGATATTGCTAACTAGTACAATTGTGTATTCATTAAATTAGGTTGAATAAGCAGCTATGGAATTTTGGAAATGCTTACTTGATGTCAATTAATAAAAAGATTGTCTTTAAGGAAGAAAATGTCAGCCCACAAGGACTAATGTTCTTCTAAGCAGAGAGGGTTCTGTACTAGTTTTCAGTAAGGCCAAGTTGTTTCATAGTTTTCAGACAAAGCAGACAGAATCATACTCAATTCTGGTGTTAGAAAACTACACAATATTTAATTAAAGCACTGTGATGTCAATTACCCAATAGCTGAGATAAATATATTGCAAGACTGAATTGTACGTCAAAACTATAAATAACTACAGTACAGATGGACTGTCTCTACAACTCTCAGCCATGAGATTCCACAGATATCCAGTCAGCAGCATCTCCTGTCATCAAGAAGTAACAGCAACAGCAGCAGTAACAGCTGGGGCAGCAGCAGGAGCAAAAGCAGAAACAGCAGCAGCTGAGGTAGCAGTTGCAACACTGTTCATTTAGTAAGCAGTTACTAGGCAGTTTCTCCGGTGCCCAATAATTTAAATGTTAAGGTAAATTATTTGAGTTAGTAACATGACCCACTAATTTCCATACACGGTTTCTATTTGTTTATAGCTGCCCTATAAAGAATTACTGTTTCTTTTAGTGACAAGAAACCCGAGGCTTAGCAAGGGTTAAATTTTACTGACGCTACAGACTATTTAATTAGGATCTATGCCTATGTCTATCTACTTTATTTCAGGCATGCAATCCTTTCATAGCATCATCCATCATGATGAGGCAGATAAACAGATCTTCAGTGTGGAAGCTTAAGATCACTAGGATCTCATATTTCAAAGATACAGAAAGGAGCAATGAGCTACTCAAATACCATGCTGGTAAGAGTAAGGCTGCAGAAGGATCTCAAAAATCACAAGTGCATTGAAAGTATGAGATGGGTCATAAAGTAGTCAAGTACAAAGCAGTATAATTTGGTAGAAAATTGTGATAAAATTTAAATATCTAAAATGAACATAGAGCATTCATAAGTATTTCCTCAAAATATAATGGAATGCACTTAAATACCAAAGTCTAATGGTATGACGAACATTCTACAACATTAACTCTATACAGTTTAAAAAAGAGAATTATCAGCAATGGTTTTTGAAATGGTACGGGTAGGCCAGAATGAAAAATGGGTCAAAAATCAGAGAGACTGATTTTCAGTAAAATGTAGACCAACATAAAGCCATGGATGCTGATTTAACAACAGTAACAACCATACGGTCACTTTCATACTGTCTCCTGTGTGCTATGTACTTTCAGAGATCATAAGCAATTCCTTTAATTCTCTTAAACTCTGTAAACCAGTTCTTCTGTGAGTTACATTGTAAGGATGAGGAATCAGGGTAGAGAGGTCAGGTAACCTAACCAGAGCCATTCACATCTAGGAAAAAAAGCTGGAACTCCAAACTCCTCAATCTACTACAATATCTACACTCTACTACTCCATAAGAGCAGTAGAAGGGTCTGAGAAAGGTTAATGTAGAGGTAGGTATCAAACCTAGAAGCCACTCAGGGAAGAAGTAGAACTTTATAGAGTAAAAAAATTAAAGAAAATTTAAAACATATGGTGTGAAGTCTAGAAATGATAATAGTCTCAAATGGATACTAAGGTAGCCATGCTCTTGCATAAAAGCATCCCTTGAATCTAAAGAGGTAGAATAAACTAATAATTGGTTTGCCTCTGTTATGCACTACTTTGATTTTATAAATATAATAAGCATATAATTTTTTCTAATAAGTGGGAGAACACATATATACTTGCTAGCATTTAATTATATACTATACCTTATATGCAATTCAGGGGCATTTTCTAGGAATCTTTAACGAACTACTAATATGATTTATTTTTTTAGATCCAATTAAGAAAAATGATAAATCTATATATTGGGATTTTACATGATTTATTAGATTTTAATAATAAACAATAAAAATTTAGAGATTAATGTTAAATACTGAAAGGTAGGTCAATATTCTCTAAGATATTCACATGTAGAATTAAAAACGTCACATTAATGAATATCCCCCTACCTTTCTCTTTCATTTCTTTCTGAGACAAGGTTTCACTATGCAGCCCTACATGGCTTTGAACTCATTACATAGTTGGCCTGGAACTCGGGGAAATCAAGTGCTGTGACTAAGAGTATATGCCACCACACAATGCTAATTTTAATCTATATTTCCTTGATATATTTGACTCTTGATTTATTTATTTATTTTATGTATGAGCACACTATTGCTCTCTTCAGACAACAGAAGAGAGGGCATCAGATCCTATTAGAGATGGTTGTGAGCCACCATGTGGTTGCTGGGAATTGAACTCAGGACCTCTGGAAGAGCTGTCGGTGCTCTTAACCCCTGAGCCATCTCTCCAGCCCCTTGACTCTTGAAATATTTCCCCCCAGACTATGTATAAATTTTGGAGACTAATTAAATAGCACAGATATAGAGCCAGTCACCTTTTATTTGTATATAAAAGGATACCCTTTATAAGAATACACATAGTATCAAATTGGTCCAAGTAAAATTTCTGTTAGTATTTTTGGGAAGAGTGATATATGTCAGATTTTGAATTCAACTCCTCTTTTTTTTTTTTTTTTTGGTTTTCCGAAACAGGGTTTCTCTGTGTAGCCCTGACTGTCCTTGAACTCAGAAATCTGCCTGCCTCTGCCTCCCAAGTGCTGGGATTAATGGCATTCACCACCACTGTTCTGCTTCTTCCCACCCCCTAAAACTCCTCTTAAGAAGAAGAAGAAAAAAAAGACACTTAGGCATAAGCAAGTTAGTACCCAGACCTTTTACTTTCTCACTAACTTTGGGTCTTTACTCAAATGTCATCTCTCAGTAGGGTCTTTTCTGATCACCAAAACTAAAATGGCACCCCACCCTTCTCAATCCCACTTTGTATATCCTTTATTCCTTTTTTCCCACTTCATTTTTCTTCTCATATTGACCACACCCTACCATGCTGTTTATTTTACTTTTAATTGTCTGTTTTACCACTCAAATATAAATTCCACGAGGACAGAAATTCCAGGCTATGAACAGAGACAGGCATGAAGTACATGTTCAATAAATATTTTATGAATGAACAAATGAAGTTCAAGAGATATGATGCTATTCCAAAAATGGTTAAGAATCCAAAGCTATAAAAATTTCAAAAGGGCAATGGATTGAAAGTGTACGAACTATACCTTTTATTCAGCTGTAACTCAAAAGCACACAGGCATGATGGATTTATGTGACCAGTACATAAACTACTTTGTAAACTTAATGGTAAAGACAGGTTAGACTTACATAACAAGACTGTTTCATTTAAAATAAAATTTAAAAAAAAAGGGAATAAAATGAAGAAAGAAAACAACAAAGAGAAAAACAAGTGAATCTGGTAGACATTACAAAACCAGTTCTGTAGAAGAGGTGGCAGTGTGCACATACTCAACCATGACGAGGGAAAAACGAATCCTCTAATCTCAAATGAAATGGAAATGTTAAAAGTGGAAAGGAAAGAAACCTTTTTCCTGGTCAATTTTTTAAAAAAAATTATGAATTATAAAAAATTATAAAGTCTACTAAAAAACAACCAGGTGTTATTAAGGTAGTTTAGAAATGCTTTCAGATTCAGTACAAAATTGTTCAGAAGCTCAAAACTAATGGATTCAACCTCTTTTTCCTTGTTAATTGCAAGAAACACAATAAAACAAGAAGTGGTCATCTGAATATGGATTTATCTATGCTCCAAAAGCAGAAATGAAGTCCTGATAATGGGGTGGGTAAATAAATATTTTTAAGATGCAAGAAACAGGATTAAACTATAACTTTAGAGTCTGCTAAACTGATTAAGATCATAAAAAGCACTTTGTTCATCTCCAAAATCCAAGAATCAGTGCTGCAAGAACAGAGGCTTTTTCTAGTTGGGTTGAGTAGAATACAAACATACTAAATGGATGCTGTATTCTCAGGAGACATGTCAATCAACCAGGTGCACACAGTAGTTAAGCAATGCTCCTACTTGCAGGATAAAATAGTTTTATAAAAAAAAAAAAAACAAACAAACCTATTCATTAGAAAATAATTTCTGAAACAAATAAAGATCTATTAAAGTAATAGATCAAAATAAGTGATTTATACTCAATGTAGCTAACAAAAGTGACAAGTTTAATATGTAAGTAGGAAGAAGCTCGAATATTATTGGTTACATTGTATATTTAATATTATTTTTACCCAAAGAGCTGATATTAATGGCTCAGTAGAGCTAACCTATCAATTAAATGCTACTTTAAAACTTGTTTTTAAAATCTTCAAGAAGTCTCACCAGTTTTGTTATACCTTAAAATTCACAATTACTAGTCCTCAAATTATTTGAGGATTAATAGTCCTCAAATAGAGACAGAGGAAGAGGACATAATGGTCTAAGCAACATCTAAATTTAAAAGCCACAAACAGGTAAACTACATGAACTCTTGAGATTCTTGACAAAAATGAAACATTAAAGTTTTAGAAAATAGAAAAACCAGACATCAATAATTCAGAGAATAGAGGATGAAGCAAGCTATCAGACTTAAAAGTTAAAAATAAAAGAATCTGAGAATTTTATTAAAATTATAGTTATTATGGGACAATATATATTGAATGACAGTAAAAATAACTGCAATTTTAGAACATGTCAATGAGAATTGTTTTCTGAGGATCAGACACAGCCATTATCTCCCAGTAACCAGGGTGTCTAGATGTCCTAGCCTGCCTTTGTGCCTGAAGAACATTTAAGAGCAGCAGCCAAAATGACTAAATCTTAATTTGGGTATCAAGGCACTGATTTGGTGGGCTTGTCTTGTTCACAATTGCCCATAAACTTAAGAAATGAGAGCCAAAGCCACCAATGGGAGCTATGCTTATTTGGTGGGCCTTGAGGCTGTTTCTGGCCAGATCAGCCTCAGCCTGAAGGGAGGCCAGAACCTAGAGCAGGTCCCACAGTCAGTTCATTCTCATTCCTGGGAAAGAGAGAACAGGCAGCACTTGTGTCCATCGAAGGGGACACTGTCCAGGTACACCCTGGACATGTTTTGAAATCTCTGGGCTGCTTCTGCATCTGAAAAATAAGAAAAATAGCACAATGACAGACAACGAATGAGGAAAAAGACAACCATCTGGCCTAAAAACACAAGGTATAAGGTATGAAGAGAGAAGACAAAACAAAAAGATAAACAGCTATAGTATTTGGAATATATTACTTTGGCGGCAAAAACAGCAGAGAAAACACAAATTATTTTAAGCAAAGAAAAGAACACAGTAATAAAAGAGAGACAAATGAAGGCAGGGAAAAAGGTAGGTTAAGATATGTGACTCTGACACAAAGATATGGCAGAACAGGAATCTAGACGCATGCGCAAGGTGAAATCAGCACTGGTATTGTGGACTTGTGTGACTGCCTATGTGTAAGTACTATCTCAGAACTTTGAATTTAGGAAATTCCAACTTCTCTTGTATCAAGTCATGAGCTCCACAGAGCAGGAACCTATTTCAACAAGCAGCTTAAAAATGAAAACAAGACCAGTATTTTTCACTTCTATTAAAGGCATATTTAAGAATGCAATTGTGCTAAAATCCACCAAAGAAAAACTCACTTAATAAATATTACACTTACTCAGAAAGACGTTCAGAAGTTGGGATACAAACAGAAACTGAAATCAGAAGAAAAGTTTCATATTTACATAAGCATATGAACAATGATTACTGAAATAAAATGACTTAGTAAAGAACCCATATTTTGGCTTTCTAAAAATAATAATAAATATAAAATATCTGAAACAGTAGTTATGTGTACATACCTTTTTCTACTAGAACTTGGCAAGTATGAGTTTCATGTTGACTTAAGTGTGTAGCCATATTATCTAAGCCAGAAACATCAGTTAGGAAATCACAATTAAGGCACACTAGAGAAATGCCCCTATTAAAAAAATAGAAATAAAATGGTTTTATTTTTTATGAAACTATACATAGGTTCAATACTCTTTTTTCATAGATTTTTCTGTGTCATAACTTACCACTTTGCTATATTAGTTTGAAAATGGCATAGTCATGTCCAAATTATGTATATGAAATATTCATGTTTCAAAGATAAAGGAAAAGCTTAGATTAGAGGTAGAGCACAACCTAGAATACTCAAAGTTTTGAATTCATTCCCAGTACTTCCTCCTCAAAAAGTAATAAGGTTTTAAGAACAATCACTCCTTGCATCAGTTGAAAAAAGCTAGGAGTCAAACACTGGTCTTGGCTCTGCTATGAGCTTGCATTAATGTAGGCAAGCCACAATGTTCCTCTGCCATAAAAAAGTGAGGACATAGCATTCATTCACTTAATATATACTGAATAAGGCTCTCTTTAGATACCACACTGCCAGGTGTTATGAACAAAAAAGAAGTACAGTCCACATTCCAATGGAATTTGCAATCTAGGCTTTCATTTAGTCAAAGACAAAAATTAGAACAATGTAAAGACTCTAAAGATAGATCACATGACAGCCACTATCAAGTACATGCTGTGTGTTAAGGTTCTCATCATAACTGGTGCTATCTTCCCTAAATGCTGAATTACATAAAATAGTATGATGCTAGAATATACATGCCTGACTATCTCAACATAGCAGCATCATTAACTAGTCCTTGCCTGTCTTCCAGGGGGTAAACTACTCTTTTCCAAGGCTTCATTGCAGCAGTTCTTAAATTAAATATGTGATAATTACAAATTTTAAAATTATCATCAAATTTCTTGAAAGTGTGAAGATTTCAAATGTTACATTTGGGACTTAATAGGGAAAGCTCATATGTTGAAGAAAAGGTAAAGAAAATTCAGGCCCAGAGAAAGCAAGACAATACTCAGTACATCAAACTAAAGAAGACTAAAGTTGGCCGGGCGGTGGTGGTGCACGCCTTTAATCCCAGCACTTAGGAAGCAGAGGCAGGAGGATTTCTGAGTTTGAGGCCAGCCTGGTCTACAGAGTGAGTTCCAGGACAGCTAAGGCTACACAGAGAAACCCTGTCTCGAAAAGAAGACTAAAGTTGGTTCCAAATGACTTTGTTTCTCTTATTAATTCTGGGTGCAATTCTTTGAGGGGATTAGGATTCTTTAGAATCTCTTTAATAAATTATTTTGCTTAGGGTAAAAAAATGATCATGCAATGTAAACACTGTTACTGTCAGTTTAACAACAAAATATGCACGTTTGAAGTTCAACACAGTTTAATGTTTTATAAATATGGAAAATTAGCCAGGCATGGTGGCACAAGCCTTTAATCCCAGCACTTAAGAGATGGAGGCAGGTGGATCTAAATTTGAGGTCTGTGTAGTCTTCAGAGCAAGTTCCAGGACAGTCATCACTACACAGATAAACCCTGTCTTGGAAAACAAAAAAACCCAAAAAATCTAAAGTAAAAAAATGTGAAACTAGGGGAAGGAGAGATAGCTCAGTAAGAGTACTAGTTGCTCTTCGAGAGGATCTAGATTCAATATCTAACATTCATATGGAGGCTCACAACCATTTATAAAACCAGCTTCAAAGGAGCAGACACCATCTTCTGGTATCTGTAAGCATCAGGTATGAAACATGGTACATATATGACATATATGAAGGTAAAATATCTATACACATAATAAAGTACTAATTTTTTTTGGATGTAAAAACATGTTATCTCTCCTGAAACTCTAATATACTGTGTATTTCCATCTACAGGCTGTACTAATAAAACAAACTAAAAGTTCCCAAATTAGTTTCCTCTTGGCTAGTCTTTTTTAATGTCATTTCCCCTGATTCTGAGGCTCCAACTAGTCTGATTCTCTGCTTTTTAAAAATACTTCTTGTTAAGCACTTCATAACATCAGTAGTAGAGCATAAACTCTTTGTATAGATGGTTTCTGACATATCTCATTATCGCATCTAAATTTTACAATAATTGAAATTAGATGCTGTCTATAATTAGCACCCCTTTAGCTAGAATTAGCTTAATCACTCTACTAAAGACAAAGCTTGTAAAGATCAGAATTAGGTTTGAAATAAACCCCATATTCAGAGCATTCATTCAAATTCTTACAAGATTAGTCCTAACTACCTGACAGTTCCAAGCTACGTGGCTGATTTACCTACAACTCACTTAATATATAGCTGACCACAACCTCCTTCAGTATTTTAGTAAGAAAAGACTATATAGTGATGTGAAGCATTCTAGTGGCTTAACCCTACTTCAAAACTGAAGTAAGTTGATGAGATAGTTTCTGCAGGTACAAGCATTAGCTATGCAGAAGAGCTGCTGACCTATGTTCAATCCCTGGAACCCATAGCAGAAGGAGAGAACCAACTTTTAGAATTTGTCCTCTGAAATCTACATATGTGCGCTAGCATGGGGGCACATGTATTCACATGCAAACACACACAATAACTCATAATAAAAAACTTGGTAACATGATTTACATTCCTACAGATCACAGAAGACTCTGCAATTTTCAGGTATGGGAAAGCTTTGTTTTCGTTCTCACTTTACAATGGTCATGTACTTCATCTGGGCCCTAACTGTTATTATACAATGAATGTACCAGGAGTACTATGATGTACCTCTAACACACAATGATAATAACACAATCCTGTAACATCTAGTTACAAGAAACCAATTGACACACTGGCATTAGTTTAACTAAAAAAGTTACAGCAAAGCACAATGACAAAGCATTGTGTATCTGTTAGAATGCCTATAATATCACTTCTTGGCCTTTTGGCTATGATCAAGTATAGAGTGCCTGTCATAAAAAATAAGTAATAGGTGCTAGAAGAGATGCAGAAATTCTTACACAGTACTAGTGAGTATGTTAAACAGTGGCACTATGACGAAAAGTAGTCTATCAGTCTCTCAAAAGGGAGTTAGAGTTCAACCCAGAAAACTTGATCTTAATTACACACAAATGAGAAATGTATGTTTGTAAAAAAATAATAATGTTCACAGCAGCATTATTTATTTTGACCTCAAAATTAAAATTAATGAAATGAATGATAGTATTTATATAAAGTAAAAAAAAAAAGCTATTCATCAATTTAAGTAAGTATTGATATATTATTCATTGTGGATGAACCATAGGCAGTGACTAAGGAACACATAGAATATCATTCGTTTATTCACAAAACACCCAAAATGGACTAGTCTATATGAATACACATTTATAGTTGCTTGGATACGGGCAGGTGGTGGAAGGAAATGGGAATGATTGCTAATAAATGGAATATTTAATCTCGGTTATTAATGGAAGGCTGGGGTCTTGGACAGAATATAAAAAAAGAAAGGGAGCTAAGTGACAGTATTCATCAAGCCCTGTGTCCTGAGTATAGTACACAATTTAACCAGGCACCCCAATCTCCTGACACCTGACTTCCCAAACACAACTGAGCACCCCAAAAATAAAAAAAAAAAAAAAAAAAAAAAAACCAACAAAAAAAAACCCCTCCTTAAGGTGCGTGCTAGCTGCTTACAGAAATAGAGGAAGGAACGCACACAGTATGCGAATTCTAGCTCAATAAAGATAATACATAAGAAAAAAGTAAATTACAATCAGTGCTCAATAGAAGGATTTTGCAAAAATCAATTGTTTACCTGAGACTTTCCGAATGCTTCTTAAATATACAGTATCTCTTACTTGGACGGTTACTATGGAAGCTGAAAAGATAAAAATGATATCGCAATACTTTTACTGGACAGCAATTCGTTTATAAAAACATTTAAAGTCTATACTTAAGCTCCTTCTTTAAACAAAATACCACGATGAGAATACTCTCCTTTCTATTTAATTCATTATAATCCTCTACTTTCCTCTCAAAATGGGATCTCTATATACTAGTCTCAAAACATGGGCCAAAGAGGCCCCCCCCCACTTAGACCTGTGAGTAGCTCCAACTAAAAGTATGTACCACCATATGTGACTGTATCCTTTTGTATTGTTTTGTTTTAAATTTTAATTTTATGTAAATGAGCATTTTGTCTCCATGCATATCTGTACACCAATGTGTGAGTGTGGTGTACATGGTGCCCATGGAGGCCAGAAGACGACTCTGAGTATCCTGGGACAGAAGTTACAGAAGGCTATAAACTGCCACATGGGTACTGGGAACAGATTCTAGCATTATCAAAGTCTTTCTTTATATTCTCAATAGACAACTATTTCCCCAAACATATTCATGATCAATACCTCATTGCTATATAAAAAAGTATAAACCATTAAATTAAAATTTTAACTATTAAGCATTGAAAACAAATTTAAATTTTTGCTAATGATATATTTTCACTAATTTATGAATGGCTAGCAGTAATAATATACTACTTCTAAGTCTTAGTATGCTTACATAAATAGAAAGGGATCGGAATAATTTAATTTAATTTCAAAAACTGAGCTAAAGGCTGCTGTTTTATGTTTAAAGTCAAATATTTCAATACACGTGTTTGAGATTACCAGCAGCGAAATGAAAATAAGGACTCCTAAACTAAAACAATGCTTCCCTTAGCACAGAACAGAAAAGGTCACTAACTACACTTTTAGCCATATGATCATAGGTTGTGTACTCCCTTTTAGTTCTGTCTTGTATTAAAAAAAAATCAGGGCTGGGTTACCACAGTTATTTCTAAAAAGGGAAGTCACACACAACAGCACCTGCATCACCTGACAAGGTATTTAGAAATCTGGGCTATCCAGTGAAACGTCTGTCTTAAAAAGTTTTTAAAAAAAGGAAACATCCTAGAAGAAAAAAAAAAAAATCGGGCATTGAAATAATCTTCCTAACACACCAGCCTTAAAGAAACATACAAAGCCTCCATGGGACTCCCATAACAAAGGGACTCATAGGCCCCTCTGATAAAAACTGTAAAACATAAATATTGAGGAAGAAACTTGAAGACTTTGCATGCTAATAAACTGGAAAAATTAATATTGTGAAATGGCCATTTAACCAAAAGAAATATACACATTCAATTAAATCCCAAACAGGAAAAAAAAAATATTAAGCTACATCTGGAAGCACAAATGAGCTCAGACAGCCAAATAATCCTCAACAAAAATAAGAAGACTGATTATATCCCCCATACTCCTGTGAATAACCTTAGTAAAACTCCCTAGTACATATGACATGTGCATGCATGCATACATGCACATGCACACAAACACACACACAAACACACTAAAATTTCATATTATAAAGTGAGATTGGTATGAATTTCATGTACATTTCAGAACTGAACATAATACAAAAAAAATGGGAAAGGAGAAAGGGTTCAAACAAGTCAAGTGAGCATGACTAAAGAGTAAATGAGAAAACACAACAGAATTGAAAATGACCCTGATGATAAATAACAGTTGCTGAACATCATAGACTAGTGGGAATTCAAAGAAATGAAGCATAGGCATGCATTCAAATGGTCCTATTAGCTAAGAAAGGGAAATTAGACATTGATGTAAGTGCTGGAACTATATATATCAAGAAAATTGGGAAAGGTACTGAAGCCACCTAAAGAGGTAAGATGACCTTTGAAAGCAGTATCTGACAATAATCAAAAAGCAACATGAAAGTCAGGATATGACCTATGATCTAAGAGAAACTTAGATATACATGAATTCTATTTAGAAAAAACAAGAACAAACAAAACCCACCAGAGCATCATTCTGAATGAGCAATCTATCAGGCTCATTTAAATGAGGACAACTTTGACTAGTCTTTAAATATAAAAATCCATGGTGCTTGTTTCTCTTCAGAGGAACTCACTCACAACTGCCTATAACTAGCTCCAGAGGATTCAAGACCTTCTTCTGATCTCCACAGGCACCCATACACATGTGGCATAGACTCAGACAGACAGACATATATAAATAGAAACAAAATCTTAAAATACAGTTAAAAAAAATCTGCCTTCGAAGAATAACATGTTCAATAATACCAGTAACAATAACAACAACAAATAATAATAACAATGATGATGATAATATCATCCACAAGTGGCTAATGAGAATTACTTTATCATGCAAATGATGGATACGCAATGCAGAATAAATGCAATATTGGAAAGGATTCCAAAGAACCACCACAACATTCATTGCATAGATGTAAGCACATACAGCTTTAGATATGGGCAGACAGATGGCTGAGAAATGGATGGATTACAGAGAAAGATGGGGGAATGAGAAACAAAATCAATAAAGTCCCTAGCATCTCTGAAAATTCTTAAGTCTCTTTGATTTGAAGAGAATGACAGCCATGAGAATACACAGTTAATTAAGTTTAAATAAATTGGTCAGTTAAATAAATTTAAAACATTTTAATTTATGTTTGAAAAGAATCATTTTCGGGGGAAAATAAGTCCAAAAGAATAATTACTCCTCTAACAAATTTATTTTAATTTCATTGGCTTAATTAACCATTATATACAGTCATTTCTTGATTTGCTTTGTTATATCGGAAAACAAGGCTTCTAATACCGACAATTTGTTTTCAAAATAAAAGCTGCTTATATTGTAATTATAACAGGCAAACCACTGAACTCATCTTACCTCATCATATGATTTACATAGGCCTTGCTACAGCTAGTGTTATATCTGCAAAAACTACAGTGGACATATGTAGGAAAATGGTTTGCAAAATCTTTTACTTCAGAAGAACACTCAATACACTCGTGAACACCCCGACGTAACCTTGTGGAGACATAAAAAAGATATTTTAAAACAAAAGTAGTCAAGAGAGGGATATTACTAAATACCATGTTGCTATACTTGAGTGTAACCGGGAATATGTATCAGAGGTAAGGCATTACCTTAAGTTCCTTAGTGCTGTGTTTACTTTGCTTTTTTGATTGCTATTAGACAATGTGCTTTGTTTCTTCTGCATGTTGGAGACTTTTGACTTGTTTTTAGATTTACTTCCATTAGACTTGACCTCATTAGCTTTACTGGGATCAGATATGGTTGTATTTGGTGTACTTGTATTCAACTTCACAAGATTTTTAGCAGTTACATTTTCAGTCTCTGGAGGCGAGAGCTGGAGGGTAGATGTGCTGGCACTGATAGAAGGAGTAACTGAAGATCCTGATTGAAGAGGTCCAACTGAGGCTCGAATGGTAACCTTTAAAAATGAAGAAAATTTTTTCCTTAAAAAAATTAATCACTATATAAAATAAGCTCAATATTAAGAGTTTTTTAGAAGCACAGATAAAGTAACTGGGTGAAGCCATCTATTTGTTTTAACTGTTCAACTAATTAAATGAATTAGCTCATTTAAAATATCAATTGATATCATAATTAGTTGCATGTTAACATTGTTATTAATAAGATTAATAGAAATTATATGAATACAGGATAACATTTCAGTTATATTTATGCTGTGATATGACTAAAAGTTATTCCCATAGAGCCTAAATCATAATAAAGACTAAAAAGAGTAAACTAAAAAGGCCTGTTACCCTTTAAAGTTACAGTATCAAATTAATATCTATAGCAAGAGTGACTTGTTCTTTCTAGAGTATACTGCCTAGGATTTATGCAAGTGGTTGTATCAATTCACTATACTACGAGAAGAACATAACATTTAAAAGTCCTTAAAAGAACTAGTAAAGTTTATTATTTACTGTTCAGAAACATAAAATATTCTGTTACATCTGTTGGTTGACAATGAAAATGCAATTACCTCCCAACATTTTCATTAATATTTGACTCTATCCTCTCACATCTGAGGAACAGCCAGTGATGAAGTCCTGCTAACTCACATGCTTGTGTAATGTGCAAAAACATTTGACCAAGAATCAAAAAAATCCGGAGGTTAAATCTGCCTTCCTAGCTACAAAAGTAACTGAATCTTAAGCCTCTTCAAATCAACTACAGAGGGTAATATTGACTCTAGTGTGTTTACTGCTGTATGAAGTAAGACTATATGAAAAATATAGAATTATGCCATTCTTAGGTGCTGGAAAAACATTTAGTATCATTAATATTATTACCACTACCATAGGAAGAGATGAGAGAGGACTGCACTGCTTACATTAGGATTCTGCATGTGTAGTCCCAGCATGAAATGAATGCATTGCAGGGAAGGATGCTGGCTAGCTCCTCTTACTCTAAGTCTTCAGAGCATGGCTTTATATTATTTAGTCAATTCAAATAAAAGACATACCCACATTCAAAGGTAAGTACCCAAAGGCAAATATAAATGTTTTGGGGATAGTTTCACTTTGGATTATCCATGCCTCTGTTTTCCCTCCACTGGAGCAAATATTCAAGAGCTGACTGTATATAAAGAAGTCAGAGAAAACAGATGTATATAAGGCAAAAAGGGAACAGTAAATTATAATCATCACTTTACAGTCAGACAAGTGTTTGCTCCACTTGCTCTCCAGAAGCAAAATTTGCTTTGTTGAGAGTAGACTCAGCAATAACAATTTCAAGAAACATCTGGGAATCTGTACCATTAGGCATTCTAAAAAAGCTAGAGGTACAGAGATAAATGAAAGAATAATTCCTGATATCAAAGAGCTTAGCATACAGCTATTAAAACTAATACATATACTAACTAGAAAAGTTCAAATAGCCATACAGTATTGAAATAATCCACTGACCAACGGAATTAAAACTTTAATTGCACTTTTTATGAAGGAATACATCCAACATTGAACTCAAAACATGCTTTTCTTTCTCAAAAAGCAGTAAAATCTAAAATCAGCCTTAATGAAAATCAGAAGTCATTTTCTAAGATATTTTGTTCCATAGATGGAACCAGGCAGAAGTTAGTTCTACAAATGACTGAATATCATGAACTTGAACGCACTTTTGTTCCAGGGGGAAGTCCTTCTAGTTGCTTGGGTTTTACAAATGTTCGGTGATGTTGAGTCTTGTGATCCATTTTTTCCTTGCATGTCAAAAACTGCAGTCTGCATTTGGTGCAACGATGTATTCCCTTTTTCTATTAGAAAAAAAGGAAAATAATCTCTATAGCCATAAATCCTAAGTTCTGAATTTAGCTTTAATGATTCTTTAGTATTAAAAAAAAAATAAGAAAACAAGATCAAAGAATCATCTCATTTTTAAAACATTTATTAGTATTGGATCTCAAGATTATCTGCTATGAGGTAATGAGGGTTGAAGAAATAGTCAGTGGTTAAGAGTATAGCTGCTCTCCCAAAGGACCTGGGTTTGATTGCCAGCGCCCAAATGGTGGCTAACAACTGTCTGTAACTCCAGTTCTAGGGGGGAGCCTCTTCTGGCCTCTGCAGGCAGTACACGCATGTGGTGCACAGACATACATGAAAGCAAAACAACCATAAAAGATAACTCTTTAAAACAAACAAAATTGGGCAGCGGTGGCACACGTCTTTGGTCCCAGCACTTGGGAGGCAGAGGCAGGCGGATTTCTGAGTTGGAGGCCAGCCTGGTCTACAGAGTGAGTTCCAGGACAGCCAGGGCTACACAGAGAAACCCTGTCTCAAAAAAACAAACAAACAAACCAAAACAACAACAACAAAAAAACAAAAACAAAAACCCCCCACAAAATTGTGAAAATTATACAATTATACAAACAGGATCTAATGAGAATCCTAGCCAGCAAGGTGGGACACGCCTTTAATCCCAGCACTCAGGAGGCAGAGGCAGGTGGACCTCTGTGAGTTTGAGGCTAGTTTGGAGTATAAGGCTAGTTTGGAGTATAGAATGAGTTCCAGGACAGCTAGAGCTATATAGTGAGACACTGTCTCAAAAAACCAAGACAGAACTCTTGTCTCTCTTGCTTCTCTCTTACCCTCTTGCTTCCCCTCCCCCCACATGGCCATGGCTGGCCTCTACTTCTCTACACTTCTTCCCCTCTCTGCCTTTCTGTAATAAACACCTTAAAACAGTGGGGGGGAAAAAAAACAAGACAGAGAAAATCCTTATAGTAATTATGATGTGAAATGTCTTTTAGTTATAAGCCAAGTGATTAAAGACCTGGTACTGTTAACATTAGTTACACAATCTTTTTATGTAGAAAATAATGTTATTTGTGGGTTGGAGAGATGTCTCAGCAGTTACAGGGTCATACTGCTTTTCTAGAGGACTCAAATTCAGCTTCCATCATATGCATATAACCACAGACATACATATAATTTTTTTAAATATTATTTTAAAATTTTTGCTATTTTCCACCAGTCAATAAGTGGAGAAAAATGACCTCTTTAAAACAAAATAAAATTTAGCTGGACAATTAAAAAAACAATGTTATTCAATAAACTTCTTGTAATTGGAAAATATTCTGTGGCTATGCTGTCTGTCCAACATGGTTGCCATTAGTCACCCATGATAACTGAGTATAAGCACTGGCAAAAGGACTGGGTAAAATGTTATTATTGTGATCTTTTATTACACACTGTATAACTGTCCCAAATTATTACAGTGTATGCCTCAATATTATATGTCAACATAATATTTTAAAAGAAGGGCTAAAGGGATGACTTAGTAGTTTAAAGCACTGGGTTCTCTTCCATGGGACCCAAGTTCAATTTCCAGCATTCAAATGGTGGTACACAACCATCTATAACTCTAGTTCCAGGGGACCCAACAGAAGTATTTTTGTGTCTACCACAGGCACCAAGCATACACATAGTGTACAGACTTATATACAGGCAAACATCCACAAAGAGTTTTTAAAAGTTTTAATTTTTAAAAACATATTGTAAAAGAATAGACAACTGTTAACAATGCTCAAAGCAGTATATAATAAGATCTTATAGCTCTAGCTTCATCTTAAGGTTAGTTTATAAACTTGGTACATTAGACTGTCTTCACAAATGCAAACAATACAAATCCGTTTATTGTGTACTCAAAAAGGATAAATTAAAACAGAAGATGCGATTAAAAATCAGAAACTAAACAGGCGAGTAAGACAATTCACATGAGTTTATTGGTCAGAAATGTTTTTCTCTATAGCTAACATCTCAGTCAATAACTTTAAATACCATATACTCATGTATATGGTATTTGTAGTTTACACGAGCAGGCAGGCAGTCTCTTTTAAGTCTCTGTTTGTCTTTCTCTGTCGCTTTCTCTCTCTATACCACCTATTGTGGATCAAAATTTGAGCGCTGGTATTCCAGCCAACAAACCTGCTGCTTGCTTCCTATGCTGCTCCTCCATCATGGACTCAACCCTATGAAACTCTAAGTCCAATTAAACACTTTGGAAGTTGCTTTGGTCATTGTATTTTATCAAAGCAATGAGAACCCTTGATGTCTAATTATACTTTTCAAATTGGCAGGAATAAAAATGAACTTTAGATTTTATGTCTACTTCCCTGCTTCCACCCTCTCATTAGTCTTTTCTTTAGTTTAGACTACGAAAAATTCTTGTAACCATTTAGGACAAAAATGGTTATGCCCTCACACCTCACATACAATATATTAATAAAACCTCTTGTTTGTATCTCCAGGAATCACTACCACACTGGTCCTTACTGTGATAATTTTTGAAATTTTCTTCCACTTATGTCCTTGGATGCCTTGAAATTTCCTTCCCGCTGAATGAAGTGCTGAAGACCAATCAGGCTAGATGACAAACTCTTTCAAAAAACAATAGTTATACAAACTGTGTTGTTGGTTCTAAAATCAACTGTCATGGAGGCTAGAGAGATGGTATGGTAGATGAGAACCAGCAACTCTATAACATGATGCACATACCTATAGTCCCAGCTGAGTGAGGCAGAGAGAGGAGAACCCCCTGAGCTCACTAACTCCAGTCTGGCTAAGAAACCCTCAGTTCTAGGGAAATACCCACCACAAAGAAATAGGTAGGCTGACAGAAGAGAACACACAATGCCCTTTTCTCGCCTCTGTGCAAACATATACCACACACACACACACAGACACACATATATAAATATTTATATTACTTGATATAATGCAATCTTCTCAAGAAAAAAATAACATCTAAAGTCCTCAAAAATATTAAAGGCACAGAATTAACTGTCCTTTGAATCTAACAGTATATGGGTAATATAAATTCAGTTTCAAGTTTATCATCTTCTTATTTATGATTTTCAGTTTCTCATAAACACTCAAGTTATAAGTAAACTGAAGGATTCTTTATCCTTCTGATTAACGGCTTGTCTCTTAATCGGTTGCTGTCTATCCCACAAACAAACAAACAAACAAACAAACAAAGCTGAAACTTGGGCAAGTTAAGACAACTCTAGTTGTGAAGAGTTAATGAATTAGACAGCTTATATCAAGGGTTAATATAATACATCTTGATTATCTCTCATTCTTATATCTGTATCTCACTCCAGAAGTAGGTAATATATTTGAGCAAATAAGATTCAAAGCCTCATAATAAAATAAGACATTTTTTATATATACTGTTTTGAATTTTAATTTTTTTCAAAATTAAAACCCAAAGATGAAAGAGTATGGATAGTATTTTCTGAGTTCTGTTTAATAAAGATTCGATAACAGGTATTACTCAAATAAAGGGTCTGGTGGCCAGGTAAATTGGAAAAGGATGCATACTACGTTTTTGCTAAGTTCTGAGAAATTCTACATTAATACATAAAACTCTTTTAATTTTGTAAACTTGGTATTTATCAGTAACAAATTTGGAGGAAAAATTATATGAAAAACCAATGGAACAATGTTTAAGAGATTCCAGAATAGAAGATCTTCCTAGACTTTTTCAAAAATCTGTAGAATCACACTCAACAATACAGCTGACCCAAAATTTACTGGAAAATTCTACTTTCATGTTCTCTACCAATTAAAAACACAAGTTAGCCAGGAGGTGATGGTACACATTTTTAATCCCAGCACTTGGGAAGCAGAGGAAGGTTTATCTCCGAGTTCAAAGCCAGTCTGGTCCATAGAGCAAGTCCTAGGACAGCCAGGGCTCCACAGAGCAAGTCCTAGGACAGCCAGGGCTATACAGAGAAACCCTGTCTCAAAAAATGAAAAACTGAACCAAACCAAAACCCCTATAAGTTAATTTCCTGATTAACTGAACCTGACAGACAAGTATGTTACAATGGGATATACCTGGTGTGCAGACATGATAAAGTACATATGCACTAAGCTTTTCAGTGAGCTGGCAAAACCTGACACCACCATCAGATTCAGTGCAGACATGGATGGCTTTCTGATTCCAACAAAAGCACTGCTACTAAAAGACAGGTATCAATGTTATAGCAATATTTTCAGCTCAAAGGATGGTTTAATTGCTCCAGGAAAAGATCCATTAAGTATCACATCAGAAATGTAAGAAAGATTCAACAACTAATAACAAGTGCCAGAAATTACATAGCTAAGATAGCAAATGTCATACAGGAAACAAGCTATGGTCTGGTGTATTGACTGAACACTTGTTTCCTTTGTCACGTTTTATACGCTGATCTATGTCAATAATGACATGCCTTATCATAATACCAGGGGTCTGGACAGTGGGGGAGAACCCATGACAAAGAGGAAAATAAGACTAAGAAATTATCTATCTTGATTCTTTCTCAGTTCAAATTCATTTTTTCACCTCCTCTTGAGAGGGTATTTCAAAATCATTCCCTTATCTACCAAGGCCCTAAAGTGTTCAATCTTTCCCAAATTCTATTAGCCACTGTTCTGTCTCAATCTTATGATTCCTATTTCTTGCCGTTTTTAAGTCCTGTCAACTGTTTATAGACCAAGTATCAATCGAAAAGAAATAAGGGAAGAAGTGGAAATTTCACAAGTGATTCAGTACATACTTCATATGTGGATCAAATCCATTCCCTTTGAAAACCAAACAATATTAAGAATGATAATTAGGTAACAAGAAAAAATGAGAATTATTAATCTCACCTGATGCTTCATGTAATGATGCATATAGGGTGTAGCGATTTTAATAACTTTGAGGCAGAATGGACATAGCAAATTCTTAGTGTTTTCATGCGATGTTCTAAAATGAGACTCTACCTCAGAAAATAATGATGATCTGTAATTGCAAACCTAGAAATACAAAGATTATGTTTAAATGGAAATTTTGTAACTGATTTGCAACTACAAATATACTGTCAATCCAGCTCTGATGCCTATGCATGCAAGAAGTTCAGTAAGTTAGACACCAAAAAGCAGAAAAAGGTGATCCTTCAAAGCTAAAGACTGCTTCCCAAAATATAACAGGTATCTTTATTTTTTATCACATTACTTATCATCCCATCATGTCTTGATTTGAAACTTTAGACCTTCTGTCCTATAAAATACTTTATTTCTACATAAAACAGCATTGTGCATCAGATTATAAATATTACCTCTAAACTATTACAGTGGCAATTCATCTTTCTCTTGCTTTTCTACTCCTTCAAATTCTGAAGAAATACTTGTCCCAAAGCACTTGATAGGGCTCTGCATAACTAAGCATCTATTCCTGGGTCATAAGGCTATAGTATTCTGTCTAGGATAAAGTAAATCCACTCTATTTTTTGGTCAGGGATCTTCCCTTCCTACTGCTTGGGAGTAGCTTCTGAGCCAAATCTAGTTCACTGTCTTCCCCTCATATAATGTACGAGTTGTGCTAAGAGACTTTTCACTAGTAAATGAAATAGGAAGAACTTTTATTTTAGTTACCATTTTTACCTAAATGGCAAAAACAAAACAAACACTACCAATATACTTCACTATATATAAAAATTACATAAAATTCAAAATTTGAGAGCCATAAAGCTTTATTTGAATATAGATACATTCATCAGTCCTTACTGTCATTGCTGACTTGCCACAAAGGGAGAGCTAACTACCTGTGATAGAGACTGTTAACACCTCTAAAACTAAATGTTTACCATTTGGTCTTTTAACTAAAGAAAAAAACTGCTACCAACTTATCTAATACCTACAAATCTTAACACCAAACAACAACAAGCAGTTAATAACATAAAACATGACATACCTGGCAGATGTACGGCATTTCACCTGGTTTGTGATTATCCTTCATATGTTGTAAAAGAATCTGTTCGGTTTCAAATGATAGCTCACAGATTTTACAAATGGCTACAGATGAAAGGAAGAAAGTTATTACAACATTTTAATATATAAACAATAAAAGCTCATTTTGGATAACAGTGTCAACAATTGTATCAGCAGAAGTGGCAGTATTAGAGGTGCTGAGCAGCCATACATATACATAACCCAGTGCAACTCCTCTTTTAGCACTACCCCAAAGACACGTCTGTTATCCTAGTGTCTCAGTACCAAAATAACCTGCCTGAACTCATGTAGCTACTACACCAAGATAGACATCTGGGATTTGAACTGAAGCTTAGAATAAGTTAGCTTTTGCAATTTTGCCCCCAAAATTCAAGGTCTATTTCTTGTTCTTATTTCTGTAACAGTTTTCTCAAGATTTGCTGAGCTTCAGTGGATCCTGAAATGCAGTGTAACTCACTGGAGAACTCATGAGGCGTGTGGGTGCTCTCAATGTGGCACTGCAGCTGGAAGGGCGTGGGGAACTGCCGGTAGCAGTGTTGGCAAGTGGTGTGCTTCTCCCAGCTCTCGCTGCTCTGCTTCTCAAGCTCCAAATGGTGCTTCATGTGGTTCATAAACCTGCAAATGGCAACAGGCAGGAAGATTCAAATTAAAAATTCAAAGAAGATCCCACCGATATCTGAACCCACTATTAAAAAAAAAAGTGAATTATTACTCAAAACCTAGAGTCCTTCTCTAAGAAACTGCACATCCTAAATAATGAAATGGCTAAGTAGATAGATAACTTTTTTCCATCTTTGTTTCAAATGTCACTACTTTCAGATGACTGTTTTTAGATAAAATAAGTCTCCTTTGCTATGTGAAGTACTATTTACCATTTTAAAATTCAATATTGAAAGAAAGAGAATCCTATCAGCAAAAGTAGCTAGAGTCATGGGAGAAATTCTTTAAGACCCCAAAGATAAACAATAAATTCTAGCTACTAGTATTTTTACTTGTATCTTTGTTTTGAAGTGCATATAATAAGTTTTAATGCCTACAAGTACAAGAACTTTTTATTTATTTAGTGATACTGTTTATTGTTAGCATAAACTGTTCATTTTAACTTGCAGATTGTGCCCTTTGTAAGGCAATATACATTTTTCAGTTTTACACTCTGCTATTTCAGCATCTCTACAAGGTTTCTTATGAACAGAACTGCGACCCTCAGTAAAAGTGTGGTTGGTATAAATGGAAATAGCTATTTTAAAGCGCTTACTCAAGCTTTTGGCTGAAATAAAAAGTAGTATTACTTGATCAAATTAATAAAATCATTCAGTTGGAGGCTTCAAAGGAAATAAGCATGAAACTATATGAAAATGTTATCAACTGACAGAACAGACATCATGAAAGCTGTGACATCTGTCTCTTTTTCCTATCTCTAAAGAACAATATCTCCTCAATGAAAATTGTAATACACTTTGAAGTGTCTTTATTTCCCTTTTGGTTTCAACATGAGCTCTACAAAAAATACTTAAAGAAAACCCTAGTCTTGGTTAAATATTTGCATATAAGCAAAAGAGCATGAGCCAGTAAATTTTGAGCTCACCCCTTAAAGCACTAAAGTATATTTATATAAAGTAATGTATTAATAGCTGGTTGATTTCTCTCAATGTATATAAGTTATATAACTGGAATGCATAGTTCTCAAGATAATATATGGGAACTTCTTACAATGATCTGGTTTTAGTGATACCCAATAGGGGAGAAAACAGTAATGAAAAACCTGTATGAGAAGTCAAATGGAAATCTTGATATGTTTTGTACCATTATATAAGTCATTATATAAACTATAAACAACTGCAAGGCCAGGAATAGTTGTACACACCTGTCCTGGCACTTTGGAGTCAAGGAAGGTAGATCTCTGGGTTTTGTTTTGGCCTAATAAGTCTATATAGTGAGATCTTATCTCAAAAACTAAAGCAAAATAAACAACAAAAAAATTGCCTTCCCAAATTTTGCCAACAAAATACTATAACTTTAACTCCTTTGTCATGAGGTATTTACCATTAAGGGTACATTTTCCAAGTAATAGCTTTCAATGTTCAGTTTCTATATGTTATCAAAGGTAATATGCTTAAATTTTCTAAATACTCTAATAATAGAAACAAATGGAACTAATTTCCTAAAATAATTCCTAGAAAAAGTTATTTTTCATGTTGAATATTAAATGGGTTAATCTCAAAAGTAAAAGACAAACAACACTTTTGCTAAAATAAATTGTAGTATATATGTTTAACAAGGAAGTTAACAAAGACCGTGAAACCTACTTGTACACATTTAACCTTTCTCCTGACTGAATCTTACAACAATAGCAATATGGGACTAGGCGGTGTAGGTGTACTTCAATGCTGCTTCAGTATTACATAAAAAAAAAAACAACTTGAAGGGTGCATTAGTTCTTGAAGGAGTGGAGGAGTTTAAGAGCTCTGGAATGTAAGGAAGCCTGTGAACATCACTTTGGCAGCAAGCCACACAAGTCAAGTGAATGAACTCAGCGGCTCAAGAGGATAACTGCTGGTGTATAAAATGCTAATTTGCAAAGGTTTTTAGTAACTGTAAAAGATATGCATGTGTATTTGTGGACAATATCTTCTTTTAATTTTCTTTTTGGAAATCAAGTTTTGTACGTTTTAATTATATTCTCATTCTCTCCCCAAATTTGATCCACATCCATTCTAAAATAAGTATGCTCATGCATGTAACTTATTTTGAAATATACATTTAAAAAAATCAGTTTTTATCAACAGCTTAATTAGTTTTTTTAAAACTCAGATTGTTTAAACATCGAAACAAGTAGAGTAAATAGGTGTGGGGAGAAGTAAAGGGACTAGGGTACAAGGCCTAACTTTTAATTTTGTGATGAATAATTGAAAGTTTTTATGAAGGGTAAAAAAGTCTTGTCTAATAAAATATAAATTTTAGACTACATAATAAATGAAAACCACCATCTGGTAGTCTTCTTACAGGTGATACTTTTATAACATATGCTACTAGAAGATTACAAGGTATAACTTTCTAAAATTTAAAACATTTGTATAGATAATTTTTAAAATTTTGAGAATGAAATATCTAATTTTAATTTAAAATTAAAACACATGTCTCCTGGAATTAATTCATCACTGATAAAGAATATATTTCACAAAAAATACAAACATGATAAACATAACGCAGATCGGATCATCAAATAGTATTAATAAGGAAGAGGTCTATCTGCCAACTTCTAGAGTTATTTTTGATTTGGGAAGAAATTACTATATTAAGTTCCTAGATCACTATCAAAAGATAAAATAAGTTCATTTTGTTCCAAATTAATCTGTCCTTTCTTAAGCCATATGAAAGAAAGACAAAGCAACAGACTTAAGAGGAGACTGAAAATACAGCAATACTGAAATTGTTCATCTAGAACGACAAGAGTGAATGATACAGGCACAATGGTTACATCTCTGGTATTCCCACTTTCATTGAAATAAAAATACATATTTATATACCTAATATTATTTTTGAGAACTTTTAAGCAACTGAAGCACTTAAAGGTTGTATGAGTCTTCTGTTCTTCCATGACGTCTCCTTCATGTTTTCCATAATAAAAGTCATTAACTAACATTATCAATTTTCCTTTCTCTGAATCAAGAGTCTTAGCTTCATTTGCTGAATTTAAATTGTCAGTTTTAGTCAATCCCAAAAAGTTATTTATCATGTCTGGACAGCAATACTAGAAGAGAATGAAAAAAAAAAGATGGCTTATTTATTACAAAATAACAGCAAAAACAATTATATGTTTTCAACTACAGCCAAACCATGTATAATTATGCTTGACAAAATATCTGGGAGAAGAGTGAAAGCCTATGGTGGATATTCTAAAAAGTTTAGAAAGGCAAACATTTTTTTTTAAAGTAGACTATTTGTTTGTTTAGTGCATGTGTTATGTATGGGTGTAAATGCCATAGTGCACTTGTGGAGGTCAGAGGACAACCTGCGAACGTCGGCTCTTTCCTTCCACCACGTGGGTTCCAGGGATTGAACTCAAGTCGTCAGGTTTGGCGGCAAGCACCTTTAACAGCTGAGCCATCTCGCCAGCCCATAAACATTATCTTAACAAAACAAAAATTTAAAAAGAGATGAAAAAAGCCTTAACACTAAGATTTGGCTATTTAAACTTTTCCCATGCAATTTACCTGCTTAGATACATGTTTAATAGTCATTTGTTTCTAAACCAAAATCACTCATTTCATTACCATGTCAACAACACAGGAGGAAGGTGAGTGTTACATGCTTTGATGGATCAGGTTATATGAAAACTTCCTAACTTGGTTAAAACTAGTTTTTTTCAAAGCTAAACTGCCATACTCTAGATTCATAGAACTAAAAAATGTTTGGGGTATGGAGACAAATACAGCTAGTATATCATGGAGTCCTGAATGCTAACAATATTTGAAGAAGACAATTCTCAATAATAAAAGTAAAGTTGTCACAAAAGCTGGTTGTGATATGAAACTTTCCATATGAGCTTTCTAAAATCAAGATATAGCTAATTTTATTTATTATACACAATGTTTAGTTGTAGGATTTTTTAAATGAGCTTTTCTTTGAGGGCAAACCTAGAAAAACCTGTATCAGAAAATTTGTAAGAATTCATTAAATGGTATTTCCCAGCACATCTTCAGACCACCTAAACTGCAATTTTTACAAGTGAAGGCTTAAAAGGTATTTGTTTTTTAACAAGAAACACAGGAAATGTAATAACATAAATGCTTCTTAAGTGTGCTCACTCAGCATTTGAAATGGAACACAATTATTCCATGCTATGATTACTACATCCATTTCCTCTTCTGCCACATGTGACTCTTTGGATCATTATCATTCATGAAACAGTATAATGTGAGGAGCTTGGCCTGTGATCTACAGCATCTTCTGCAAGTTACATTATTCCTACTTCATTTCATTGCTTTTATCTTTTACACTGTGTGTTGTGTTACTGTATATGTTTGCATACATATGCACATTCATGTAAATGTAGGTGTGTACATATGATTGTGGGCACATGTACATGCACATGTATACGGAGGCCAGATGACATATTTTAGTCAATCCCAAAGTTATTTACCACGTCTGGACAATACTAGAAGAGAATGAACCTTAGGGTCACTTACTCCTTAAGAACCATCCCCCTAGCTTGGATCAACAGGCATGAACCACCACACGGACCTTTTAAAATATGGGTTCTGGAGATTCAAGTACTCTTGAAAGGAACTGACTGCCAGAAATATCTTTTCAATTTCTAAATCCATAAATGTAAAATCATAAAACAAAATCTCTGAAAACCAAAAACAAACACCAACAAAACCACATTTAAAATGTATCTATGAAGTAGGAAAAATACTGAATAAAACTGATTCACAAGAGAGGAATTAACTTATATTGTCAAGTTGAAGTTGCACCAATAAGGGTATTTGCTGGGAATAGTGGCTCATATCTTTAATCTCAATACTCAGGAGGCTGAGGCAGAGGCACTTGGATCCCTATGAGTTTAAGGCCAGCCTGGTTCTACACAGTGAGTTCCAGGTCAGCCATGGCTACATAGTGAAATCTTGTCTTGAAGGAAAGAAAAAAGAAAAAAAGTCAGTATATTAGTATCCTAATAAGAAGATTTTTTTGGGTCGGGTGGTGGTGGCGCACCCCTTTAATCCCAGCACTTGGGAGGCAGAGGCAGGCAGATTTCTGAGTTTGAGGCCAGCCTGGTCTACAGAGGGAATTTCAGGACAGCCAGGGCTATACAGAGAAACCCTGTCTCAAAAAACAAAACAAAACAAAACAAAAAAAAGATGTTCTTTTTCCCTTGGATAGAATGGAACCACAACCAAAATAATAATAATAAAAAGTAAAAAAAATAAAAATTTAAGAGAGGTAAGAAAAGGCTTTGTTGCTTATATTTCTGTATTTTCTTTCTTGGAGACAAGAGTTGGCCTGCAATCTGCTAAATAGACCATCTGCTCTTGAACTCACAGAGATTTGCCTGCTTTTGCCTTAGACCTCGGATAAAAGGCCCAGCCTTATTTCTGGATTTTTCCTGAGGTAGATATAACATCTATGAACTCAAAATTTAAAAAAAAAAAAAAAAAAAAAAATCAAGCTATTTCTAAAGGCTTTTATAAGACTAATAGAAATAATGCTACTTTTAATTTTAAGGAAATGAGGCATTGTGTAGAATAAACTACTACACTATAGAAAATTACTCAGGAACTGTGGTTGCAATTGGTCCTGGATTAAACCAGACAAAGATAGGTGTTGGGGGGAGACCAAAAGAAAGAAATTACTTAAAATATATGTATAAAGTATGTGTATCAATGGTATTATATTAACAAAGTACTAACCTTATTTAAAATCCTCTTAAGGGGGGGGGGGATCACAAAAATCCCAGGAAAATTGGGATTTATAAAATTCTTTAATTCAGTCTTCTAGTTAATAATGGTCACTATTGGTGTTATGCCCTAAATGTTAGGACAGGCTTTCCAGAGAAGCCACTCATGTTATACTTGGCATGTGATTCTTTTCTGAAGCTATAAAGTGACGTACAGAAGAGTAAGGTTTAAGTTCTCAAGAAATTTCTACTATTTATAAGAGTTAGTGGTTTCACAAACATGCTCATAAATTATACATAACAAATGATCAAATAATTGCTGTTTTATTTTTTTTTCCACACACAAAAAAGACAGGGTCAGAGTTTTAAAAGTAGCACAAAATCCTTGTTCATAATACCTCTTTAATAATATTTTAGATTTAGATCCTTAATAAAAATAGATAAAGAACAAATGAGTACGGTAAATGGAGTAAGGGACTGCTTTTGAGGAAAATCAAAATATCCTGAAACATTCAAAAGGCAAGAAGTACAACTTGAGAAACAAGGACTAAGTTCAGATTTAGGTTTTATTTAAAGATAAGCTACAGAGGGTACAACTACACAGGAGCCAAAAAACAACTTTGTTGGGCCATTTAGGCTCTAAGGCCTGCCTGTTCTGAAATTCTTTACTTCTCCCTTATTTTTATGAGACAGCCATTTGTACCTAGTGAATATTTCAGTGTTGTAGTCTGACATCAGACACAATCTATACTTCATTCTTGTCAATCTAGAAAGCTAAAGTTCCAGTAATTTAAGTTCTTATTAAGAGATTTATTTTTATTTTTTGTGTGTCTTGCCTATATTTATGTATGTGAACATGTGTGTAGTTCTCTAGAGGCCAGATTAGAGTGTCAGGCTACCCCTGGAACTGGTTACACATAGCTATGTACAGTCATGTAAGTGGTAGGAACAAGATTCAGGTCCTCTGAAAAAGAAACACATAACTATCTCTCTGGCTCCTAAATCTTTTGGGGGAAGTGAAGGTGAGAATTGGCATTTTCATAAAAATGAAGTTTAACATGATGTGACTCATGCTTACATTGGGTAATGATAAAAAACCAGTAATATATCTATTATCTTAAGTTTTATCCTTTATTAGTACATTCAAAAAGTCTTTAGTCTTTTTGGTACACAATGCGTTCTTTTGATTATATCCATCCTACAGTTTGTATTCTTCCAGTGTAAGGAACATACCTCCCATCTATAACAAAGCGCTCACTGTAACCTCGCCATTCCTTTCTTCCTTAACCTCCTCAGCCTCAAGGAGGCTACTTCACCTTCTGAGATAACGTTCTTTACATCATATAGTATTTGCCTGTGACTCAAAAATTGCCCCACGACTCTGACATTACCCTTCCTAAATTTGATAATGGTGTATATATAAACTATGAAACAAAGAATATAAGAACAAAATAAATATATTCATAAAATATGACTTATGTTGATTTCGTGAAATGCTATGGTATTCTAATATTTGAGTGTTACATGATGTCCAATAAAAGTAATCATAAATAATGCTAAAAAATATTTTAAAAAACTTTTAGGATAGAGGTCACCAATTTCTTCAAGTATAGAAATGTTCTGGTTAGTTTTTTGTAAAAAGCCAGCTGAGTAAGCCATGGGAGGCAAGCCAGAAAGCAGCATGTTTTTCATGGTCTCTGCTTCAGCTCCTGCCTCCAGGTTCCTCCCTTGAGTTCCTACCCTGATTTCACTTCATGATGGACTGACTGTAAAGGGACATAAAACCTTTCTTTCCTTTCTACACCACTTTAGTTATGATGTTTTATCACAGGAAAAGATAGTTAATTAGGCTAAGAAGATTACAAAGTATAATATAATTTGTACACGTAATAGAGGGAAAATAAGAACATTCACATTTATCTGTAAACATACACGCACACACCCCAACAACAATAAAACAAACCTAGAGTATATAAAGCAAACCAATATGAAGTCATTCTCTTTGAGAGTCACCATATAACCCAGACAGTTAAGAGTCAGCTGACTCCTCAGCTACATTCCTGTGTGGGCTTTTATCAATCACATGATTACATTACTTAGTCAAAAAATTAGTAAAAAGAACTAATATACCCTTGTTTTCCTCTCTGTCTCTAATATCAAACAAATAAAGTATCATAAATCTCATCAAACATTACAAAGAAGGTGAACTCAATCGTACAAGAGAATTTTCCTGTATGATCAAACCACAGAGGTCAGTCCTTAATGCTGCACTGCGGGAGCTGGAAATACTATAAATCCAATGCAATTCTGAAGAAAGAGGTGTTCATAATTTTTAAGTTATTTTTCTATCTTATTTATCTATACAGGTATTCATAAGCATGGGATTCCCAATGCCACCTTCACCCCATAGATGATATATTTTGATCATATTCAGCCCTCAGTATTCTCTTGTCCTTGTACCTACTCCCCTGTTCCCAGGAAGTCTTCCTCCTGTCTTGCTGTCTTCCTTTCTCCATTTTTTTCAGTAAGCTTGATTAGGATTACTTTTATGAACAAAGGGTTATAGGCAACTTGACCAGTAACTACACCACTGACAAAAATGTCTACCTTTCTCCATCAACTGCCTGTGAGTTCCATCTGCTATTATTTGTTTTTGAAAATGAATTAAAAATGGTCAGTTTCTGAAATAGCAAGAACTCTTCCTGTACTACCTCATTGCTTCTTAACCCTTCTGTACTCTGTCCCTACTGTTGATTTTATCTCCCCCTGCCTTCCTGTCAGTAGTAGCAGGAAGAGGAGATTACAGAACATTTCCATAAAGGCACAGCAGAGCACAATGAAAGCTAATATTTGAAGGAGAGTGTTACCTAAACTTCAAACTTCACACATACTTTGAAATTTTCTTCAAATCTAAACCAAAAACTTCCTACTCCAAAAACCACTTTATACAAATTTATGATTATGCAAACTATTCTGGATTTATCAAAGCAATTATTTTATATGAAAAGCATGAACATTTGAAGTTTATGTTTGAATACTGACAATGTATATAATTTATTTTCATTATCTAATGTGGAATACATATTTGGATATACAAACTATAGAATTTCTAAGTTATAAAAAGAATGAATTCACACTAAAAGGTTTTACAAATAGGAATATGACTTAATATATTATTGTGTTTAAAATTGGAATACAATAAACATATATTGTAAATATATAAACTAAGGAATTTTACTATAATATAGAATCATTTTGAATATAAATTTTTACCTAAGCTGTATGGATATATCCAGTATGAGAAAATTTCATTCCTAACTTACTAAGTCAAACAATCATTTACTATAAAACAGTCATTAATATTTTTAGGGATTTTCAAACTTTCAATATTAGATTTTGGAAAAGATTTACCGTCATGTGATTTTTCAGAGGATCCAAAAGATTGAAGTGAATATTACACTTGGGACATGCTCTTGGAAAAGTTGTTCCATTTTTAGATTGATTTGATGAGCAATTTGCACCTAAAATAAATTCAGATCAACTATGAAATAAAATGCATCACTTTTCTGGATTTTTTGCTTGTTGTTTTTTACAAATTATTTTTAATTATTAATGGGTTCACACAAGTGTATGTAAATGTCACATTTGTATTGGTGCCCATAGTTGCCAGAGAAGAATGTCAGGTCCCCTGAACTGGACTTAGCTCGGGGTTGAGAGCCACTTCCCATGGGTGCTGGGAATCAAACCCAGGTTCTCTGGAAAAGTTTCACGTGTTCTTAACCAATAAGTCATCTCTCCAGCTCCCAAATTTAGCACTTTTTAACTTAAATAACCACTATTAGTTTCTTAATTTGTAACCATTTGCAAAAACTTATCTTTAAATACTACAAAAATTTCTTTTTTTGTAGGCCAGTGTCTTTACCTTGAGATGGCACCGCTTGGAGAGACATCACGGATGGAGACTTTTCTGAAGAGATTACAGAAGAGGCATCTGTTCCAGAAATATTTTCACTGGGTTTAGGCTTTTTTGGGTTAACACTGCTTATGTCAGAACCAGAAGGACGTTTTGATAAAAATGAAGTTTCATTCAAACCTAAAATGATTTAAACAGTAGGGAAAAGATTTTAAAATATTATAAAAATACTACTCATAAACAGTTAAGTCTAAATATGTGGGAACTAAAATATACGACATAATTGAACTATGCTATATCAATGATAAAAATCAAACAATATTGCTGGGCATGGTGGCACACACCATTAGTTCCAGTGTTTAGGAGGCAGAGATAGGCATTCAGAGATCTGTGAATTTGAGGCCAGCCTGGTCTACCTACCCAGTTCCAAGCCAACAAGGCAAAGCTACATAGTAAGACCCTGCCTCAAACAAAACTAAGGAATTAAATGTTACAAATTTATAGAGTATGAGGAAATAGCACAGACACTATTAAGGACTGCATTTATTATAAGGAAATAGGATAAAAACTATTGAGGATTGTATTTATTCAATCAATTTATAAAATTATCTTTCTATGCAAGAAATTCTCAGTATGGCTTGAAAAAAAAAAACTAAAGATATTCTGCAGTTCCTAAAAACCAATTTTCTTCAGATGCTTAAATATATTCAAATTTTAACCCATATATATGCACACATGCACAATAATTTATTCCAAACACTTATAAATCCTTTAAGTTTCTTTTATTTTTCCCCTTCAAGACAGAGTTTCTCATTGCAGCCCTGAGTGTCCTGGAACTCACTCTGTAGACCAGGCTGGCTATGAACTCAGAGATCTGCCTGCCTCTCTGCCTCGAGTGCTGGGATTAAAGGTGTGCATCACTATGCCTGGTTAAAACTACTTAATATGCCCAATGTGATGTTAGTCCTTTCCCACTTAACAATGTGATCTCTTCAAGGCTGTGACTCTACACACTTATTGCTATGTACCAAGTAGAAACTTCTATTCCTGGATAATATTTTACTCATTCAAATGAAAGGGCATATAAAAGAGGGAGTTGTGTCCCATTTAGGGAATATATTAAGGAATGTCTGACAAAGAAACTCTTGCATTCGAGTTATTAGACTGCATGAATCTTTGTTTACATAGAGATTTCATTCTTAAAAATAATTTTCCTTTTGAAAAATCACCATAAAGCTAAAGTGTTAAGCCTTAGAGTATTGGCAATAGAGAAGGGGACAATTAGACAATAACTAGAGGAAAATCTTTTTTTAAAAATAACACATATTTACTTTGTACAAAGGATTCTCAAACTACACATTAAATAGACCCATCTATACACCAGATGTAAAAGCATTATTAGAGAAATCCTAGGCATTTAAGTAAGATAGTCTAAATTAAAATCCAGATTCTGCAGGTTTCTGTTTATGTATTTTTATTTAGTTACTCTGAGCTTCAGTTTCTATTTCTGTAAAGTTATGATATTTTATTTTACAGAATTACTTTAAGGTCAAACAATGTATTCAAAGTACCTTAAAATATTTGATACATAGAAAACAAAAATAAATAACAATTATCAGTAATTACAAGACATTTTATACTTTAACTTGCTTTAAAGGGTAAAAATTATACCAATAGATTTGCCTATCATCTTTTTGCCAAGAAAATAAGATTATACTAATTCACTATTTCATCTTTAAAGACAAAGTAATGATTTTTCCTTGTCTTCAAAACATTTGGTCAGAGACAGATACAATGCAGGTACGTGAAAAAGATCTCTGGTAGTGCAACCTCATACACACACGTTTATCCTACTTGGAAAACGAAAGGGTGACAGCATTTTGAATTAAGCAATCAATTATAAAATAGACTAGATGGTAAAAATAGACTTCTTTAGTCAGAATTTAGTCTTCTAGTCAGAATTTATCATGAGAAATCTCAACATTAAATAAAACCATTCTGCATCCTTTCCAATCTTTTTTACATTCATTTACTTATCTGTATACATACGAGTATGCAAAACGCATGGTATTTGAGTGGAACTCAGAGAACTACTTGTGAGAGTCTGTTCTCTTCTTCCACTGTGTAGGTAGGTTCCAGGAATTAAACTCCGGTTGTGAAACTTAGAAGCAAATCCTTTTACTGAATGAGCCATCTCAACTGGCTGTGCATGTATTTTAAATTCTGTCTCTTTATCTGTTTTGTTAGGTTTATGCTATTCTCTATCCCCAAACAGTCCTAGCTCTGCCAGTAAAAATTCTAATTTCTTTCAAGGTCAAAATTAAAATCCCATAATCTCCATAGACAGTAATCTGTCAATCATGGTACTGAATGAACAGCACTGACTTGACACTGACTGATATTGATTACCAAGTCCTTTGAACCTTATAAATGTATTTTCACATTTCACTTATCTTATCTGGGCATCAAAAAAGCACTGTGTGAACTAGAGAAAGAGTCAAAATGATATTTTCAGGTGTCTTGCTCCAGGTGTGGAGAACTGAATGAATTACACACAAAAAATATTAATAGCCCCATCTCTTAATATAAAAAAAAAAATCAAAAGTCTGAAGAGGTCAGTTGATCTGATAAAGACTAAACATTCTTAAGAGCAGAGGTTCAAACCTACAGCTTCCTAGTTATCCCCTTAATGAAGTTTCACTCACTGTAGTAGAGAGCTGAGGGAGATTAGGAGTCTTTATTGTTTCTTTCTTCCCAGAAGTTTCAAGACTGCAGACTTTTCCTATGAGTAAAGTCTATGAGCTTCCTAATGCCAGATTTAATACAAATATTTTTTCTCCGTTTCTTTTCGCTTGTACCTATTTTATTAACAAGATATTAGTAAACATTTTAGTAAACTATGTATGTAAGTGACATTCAGAAACGTGTTTATCAAATAAGGTATTTTTAAAATGGAAAAGCACTTTAAGCCCTATAATAAAAAAAAAAAATGCAGAAGTCTGGTAAATACCTCATTAATCTATTTAGTAAACAATCTAAACATTCCAAATTTTCTTGTACATCTTAGTTAAAATACTTGAATACATACAAATTTCTAGTGTTCAAAAATTAACTTTCCTTAATTACCAGGAATTTTCACTAAGACAATTCCTCCATGATATGCTAGTGTATTTTAAATTAGTGAAGATTACTTATCATATGAACTAATTGTATTAATTCTCTAAAGATCACTTTGTATTGTGTCTAATACTTATCTGTTTTGAGACACAGTCCTACTATATAGCATAAGATGGCCTTGAAGTTATTACATAGTCCAGGTTAAAATCAAACTGACAATAATCCTTCTGCTACAGTCTCTCAAGTGCTGAGATTATAGGTATGCCCCATCACATTCAAGAGCCACTTCTTTAAATTATCCTTTCCCTATGAGAGGAAGGGAGGAAAAGGGAAGGTTTGGTATACACACATGCTGCAACACACTTGTGGAAGTCAGAGGATAACTTTCTAGGAGCTGGTTTTTTCATTCCACTATGTGGGTCTCAGGGTTGGAACTCAGGCCATTATGCTTGGAACCAAGCCTGCTGAGTCATGCCACTAATCTAACAAGTATTTCTTTATTGTGGCCACTTTATAGCACCATAAAACCATACTTGACCATATACTGAAATCACTTACTGAACTAGAAAGGCACTAACCTAGTTAAGCATTCAACTATAACCCTATGCTTTTTTTTTAATATGAGCAGCCATAGAAATTATTTATTCTTAACAATGTTTACAGTATCTAAAACCTTCTCTAATTCACTGATGTTTTAAAGCGTTTTAAAGGTTGGTTCCATAGGAAAAAGAATACAAGGTGGTTTAATGAAGATTTTAAATAAAACTACCTTAAAAAAGACACTCAAAACTATTTACAGATGTGGAGTTCAGAACAGAAACTTAATTCTGTATGATATCCATCGTTTCTTTTAACAATTTTAAGGAAAAAAGTAACAAAACAAACCTGCAATAGAAAGTGCCGGTCCCCCCTGGTAATGTGATAATCCTGTATCCTGGGTCAAGTCAAACAGTAACTCTGAAGAGTTATTAGACAGAACTCGTGGTGAATTTGTTACATAACCCTGTTAAATTTGAAGAAATATTACGTTTATTGGACACAGATATAACTATTGTTTTACAAACATGTATAAGAGCAATTTAACAGCATATCTGTATTATGAAGATAAATTTTGTTTGATGATTCAATTATTAACAAGTTAAAAACACAAAAGTAATTACTAGTTGGACAAAATTATCATCTATCAAAACTGAAAGCAAGCAAACAGAGCTTGTTTGTTCCTATCTGCCCAACTAAAACCGATCACCTAATGTTGACAGCAAATTTTAATCCAATGTTTTAAATGTACAAGAAATGCAAATGTAATTTATATCTGTAAGGCCAATACATGCTTAGAGGTTCTAAAAACTGCAGTATTATCATCAAGAAGCAAGTGAGAGAAATTGGTAAAAACTGCACAATGAAAACACAGCAAAACAAACATAAATCCTACTCCCAAGTATTACTGTTGAGAGTGAATGTTTTTATATAAAATGAATTTTCAAACCATCTGTTTTGGAGAACTTTATAACTTTGTTGTCAAAAAAGAAAAATAATGGACTCTTTACTTTTCTAATTGTCCCACAGAAACCTATGCTAAGCCAAGGAATATGGAATGTCATAACGCAAAAACCAAAGTAACTTAGGCCTTGCAGTGAACTACCAGTACCAGTCAGAAAGGGATTAGGATAGAGGCTGTTGATAAAATACCTCAGTCAATGGACTTGCTCCAGGAGACCTGTAGCTCAAAGAAATTTTTAGCCAAGCTAGCAGGAAGATCTCAAGAGCATGAGATCTCAAGGTGAAAAATATGACATGGACTGTAATGTGATCAAGAACAGAGAGCTGTATACATATATTCAGCATCATTATGAAGTGGTCAATACAATTGAAGATATAGACTTTAATACTATATAACAAGTATAGTAATATGCACACACACACACACACACACACACACACACACACACACACAAACTCCAATATTATATATAAGGAACAATCACTGTGCAAAGTAAGCTCTGAGTGATTTCTAAACCTTCAACCTGTTAAAATGCATAATCCACAGGTTTTTGAGTTAAGCAGTGTTTAAAAATAAACTGATCCTCTCCTCTCCTCCCCTCCAAAAACAAAACCTAAACAAAAAAGTTAAAAACAAACAAACAAAAATAAAGCCAGGCACAGTAGTACACATGTGTGATCCTAGCACTCAGGAGGCGGAAAGAGGAAGATCTTCTTTAAGATGTTAATATGAGGAAGCTAGACGGGAAATATCAGGACTCTCTTTTCTCTAAGACTAATATTACTTTTAATAAGGTTAAAAGAAGGATAATGTTCACTATTGGCAAACTCTAGCTTATATATTGGTTTGAATAAAAACTTTACCAGTAGCTATCAAAACCTAAAAGGTCATCCTTTATTCTACTTTCCATGGTAAAGGAAGTTTAATGGAGAGTTGTTGATAAAAGCCAAAAATTAAAACCTGTATTTTCAGTAATAAAGAGCTAAACCCACAACCTATCATAAAACCATAACTATCAAGTTTCTGAAAGTAGGACATGTTCCTCAAAGGCTATTTAGTGAAAAAGTGTAAGAGTTGACCTGTACAATCTAAACCTCATGGCGTGTACACTGATCTCTTTTCTAAGCTGCTCTTAGATATGTTAATCATAGAAATATTAAAGTTTTGTTTTATGCTTATAAATTAAAGTATAATTAAGAATTTCATTTTGGGAGGCAGAAGCAGGCAGATTTCTGAGTTTGAGGCCAGCCTGGTCTACAGTCTACAGAGTGAGTTCCAGGATAGCCAGAGCTACATAGAAAAAACCTGTCACAAAAAATAAAAAAAAAAAAAAAAAAGAATTTCATTTTTTACTACCTTTACTGACAAGGAGGTTGCTATAAAGTCATAGAAACAATTTATAATCTTAAATAGCACCACACTTAGAATTTGAGATGGACATGGGCATCTAAACCTTAAGATGTGAAGAGAAAACATTAGTCATTTCATGACCTAACAGTAACCAAGTATAATCTTCATTGAAGTAAACACTTTTTCCAAATACGAGTACTTTTACTCGCTTGTGCTATCAACAACAAAAAGCTCTTTAACAAAACTACAATAAAGTTAATCCTTTTAAACACATCCCAAAAGGCAACTTAAGTACTCATAGTATTACAAAGGCAACTCATTAGTCAACAAGAGTTTTTAAATAGAGAATTTTTGATATCTTATGCAAGTTCAAAATAATTAAAAAATGAGCTACCTGAAAACTTTGTTAAATGCAACAATAAGAGTAAAGTAGACACTATAACAGAATTAGGATGACCTACATTTATTTAACCATTTAACCTTGGGCAAGTCACTTCTAAGCTTCAAGTCATTCATCTTTCAAGCTAAAATAGCCCTATTGTATATATTAAATTTATTTGCTCTCCACAGTAAATATGAATCAAATAGTTAGCACATTGGTATTAATAAAGACAATACTTCTTCCAGTTATATAGATTGATTGGTAGGCTAAGGTTATGTGGTTGCAGTAGACGCTCAATACAGCATCTTTTATTACTAATGGTGTTGAAACTACAATCCAAATCTAAATAATAACATAAAATTCATACTTATTAGCTATATTTGTATTAACTTTATCAATGATATTAACAATAATATATTTAATCCATGCCTGAAAAAGGTGTTGAAATAAAGACTCCATAAAAAAATTAAATACACAAAAACATAAAATGTTAAACTATTAGTTATAGTTTATTAAAACTAAATAATATTTTATTAAAACCAGCAGCCTTGACCATTCAGAGAGAAAGCCTCTTAAATTTTAGCTTTGACCACATAAATAAGTGAGATTTAAATATATGATTCCTAAGCTCGCATAAAAATCAAGTGGCAAATCTGCTCCTTTCCAACAAGGTTCCAGGATTATAAACTATCAATTGAGGTGTATTTATGATCACAGAAATAAAATATTCTAATTGAAAAGATTTTCTTCCTGAGATTGTGAGATTTCTCTCTAATAGTGTGCTTTCCCTCTCCAGTTTTTTTTTTCCCTAAATGCCAAACAACTACTGACAAGTATAAGAAAATAAACAAGATAATTGTAACATTAATTTTTTAAAGAATATAAATAAAAGCCTTTGGAATTCTATAGTATCCAAGAGGCTGTTGTGTTGTCTAAACAAGAACTATCTCAGGAAACTAACAGTGCTAACCTAACTTTGCAGCTTCAAGATGATTTTACACATTTAAAAATGACTAAACCCCAAACACTTTTTACATTGGTTGACCTGTTGATATTTACCAAACTAGACAATGAAGCAGAAAAATATTAATTATTAATTAATTATTTTTTGTTTTTTTTCGAGACAGAGTTTTTCTGTGTATCCCTGACTGTCCTAGGACTCACTCTTGTAGACCAGGCTGGCCTTGAACTCAGAAATCCACCTGCCTCTGCCTCCCAGGTGCTGGGATTAAAGGCATGCGCCACCACCGTCCGGCTATTACTTTAAGTTATACTAAATCCACTATGGATCAGCATGAAATTAGTCTTATTTTGTATCTTTGTAATTTTTATTTTAATTTTGGGAGCCAGGGTCTTAGGGGTATCCCAAGTTAGCCTCAAACTCACCATGTGGCCAAGGATAGCCCTAACACTTGATCCTCCTGCTTCTATATCACCGAGTGTTGCGATTAGTTGTATGTGCCTGAAGCCAGAAATTTGTGTGGACTAGGCAAGTTCTCTTCTCTAATAACTAAGCTAAATTCTCAAAAGAGAATAAGGACTCATGAGAGTCCTTATGTAATTGAGAGAAGGAGCATTTTACCAGTATGAACCACTGTGGATATACTACTCATACTACTCTGATCTTATCAAAACTCACCAGCCAGTACTTTCTTAAAGGTGCATCACTATGAAATCTAAAACTTTTTATCTGTGAACTTTGGTACCCTGTCCCACTGAAATTGTTAGCTCACAGTACACTAAGTATTTATTCACAGACATTTCAGTATTATATACTTTGGTTATTTGCAAACTAATTGGTTTCATTGAACTATCTCAAATATTGAAAAAATTCATAAAATATCATCAAAAATTCATTTATACTAGCCATCAAGGAAGTCTTGAAATATTATGAAGCAACCAGATCAAAATGGCAGATTAAAGCTTTCCAAATCTTGATTTTTGCTTGGTAGATCAAATTGTATCACTGGTAAGAAAGAACACTACTATTAGTTGTTTTCCATTAAGTGATGAAGGGGCAGGTCTATTTGGTTTAATTTTGAGGAAATCTGTACCAAATTTGAGGAGTGAATAACTGTACTCTAAAGTGGATTCCATGATACCATCTTTTAATATTCATACCCTGTGTGAGCCCTTTCCTTTTAATGTGGCTGACAGCTGAAATGATTCAACATAACGTGGTAAAGGTGGTAAGGTATATAACATCATTTTATGAGCAAGACTGTTTCCTAAAAGTAATAAAATCAAGCCTGTCTTCGTAGTACACACCTTTAATCCTAGCACTTGGGAGGCAGAGGCAGGCAGATCTGAGTTTGATGCCAGCTTGGCTACAGAGTGAGTTCCAGGACAGCCAGGGCTACACAGACAAACTCTGTCTTAAAGAAGGGGAAAAAAGGAAAGAAAAGAAAAAGAGAACTCTCCTTAGTTTCAGGAGGCAAGCAGCCATTTTTCGAAGACTCTGGCAAGGAATTAAGCTAAAAGCCAAAAGGATAATGAGACTCAGTCTGACCCCTTTAGAGAACTAAATGGTACCAACAACAATCTGGACTTGGGAGATATTTCCCAGTAGTGCCTTAGATGAGAGGGCTTTGAGGATCATATCTTAAATGGTGGTCCTATCAGACCCTAAAACAGAGGATCTAGATAAGCTATGATCTGCCTCCTACCAACAGAAATGATAAGATTTTAGGATACTTAATATATATTGTTTTAAATCACATAGTTTATGGCAATAATGATAAGAAGAAATAATATACCACAGCTTATCAGTCATTATTCCAAGCATAAATGTGTTCAATTAAAATGCAACAGGTTGCCAATCATGCTTTTTCTAAACACAATCATCAAGATATTTAAGACACAGAAGTGCTTTATGTACACTACCTATTTCAACACAGAACATATAAGAAGACACATAGTCAAGGGTATAGTTAACAAAATAACATTAATGGAAGTTTATGTTTAGTACACTGCAAAATGTCATTGAGTAATTGCCTATAACTGGAGTATTTCATTGGGAGTGCAAGACTGAGTGGCTACTTGTAAACTCTCGTACAGATGAGTGCTTGTCTTGACTCACAGAAAGCCATCAGCAGCTTTCTCAGCATTGTTTTTTGTGTCATCAATGCAAATGTCAGTGAAAAAGAAAGTGTTTAATTCGATTATCTTCACAATGGTGTTTGAATTCCAAACACACTACCCTGAGAATGCTGAGCTGGGGCAGTATTTTCATTTTTCAAATTAGACACTCACATACGAGATATATATATGTGTATATATGTATATAAACTATGGATTAGCTTACACTGAAATCTGAGGCCCACCTAGCTACAGAACTGAGTGACTTAATCGCTGTAAACCTTAGTATTTATTCAACTATGAAATGGAAGAAGTAGCAATGCCTGCATCGTAGGTATATTTAAAAACTAAATGAGATTCATTTATGTAGAACATTTAGCACAAATACTTATGTCTATCACTAGCTTAATAAATTGTAATTATTACTACTATTACTTTTGACTAAGGATTTTTAAATAAAGTGTAAAGGTACATTTCTCAGAATAAAACACTACTATCAAAGCTTCTTAATAATTTCCAAATTAAAAATACTTGCACTCTCCCCCCCAAAAAAGTCAGACAGGGGTGGTGTATACCTTTAATCCCAGCACTTGGGAGACAGAGGCAGGCGAATTTCTGAGTTCGAGGCCAGCCTGGTCTACAGAGTGAGTTCCAGGACAATCAGGGCTACACAGAGAAACCTTGTCTCGAAAAACAAAAACAAAAACAAAAAAATGGGACCCTGGTTCAATTTGAAAGCACAAATATTTTGCTATCATGTGCTATTCATTATAATTCTTCTATTCACATTTTGACAGTCTTAGTTTTCAAAGCTATACCTAATCAGTTTAAGCATACTCCCCCAACTTACTGAAGGGTGGAGTACTAATTAAGCTGTCATATAGATGGCAACTTTTTCTAATATCAATTATGCTACCAACTAGATGACTACTTGTTGATAATGTAAAATTTTAACTGAGTATTGTTAATATTCCTTGAGGTGACTATGTAGTTTCGAAAACACTTACAGGTTTAGAAAATGGCTGAATAATAACAGAGTTATCTGAAGATCTAGATTCAGGATGAAAATTAATTGGCAAGGCAGCCACAGGATTTGATGTTGAATTCAGGCAGCGTTGACTTGTAGGCTTGAATGAAGCAGTAAAACCTGTATTTTAAAATTATACAATACATTGAATGCATTTCTATATAATCAACTTTTTCAAATTATTTTAGTTTACAATTCAAGTAGTATAGTAATATTGTACCTCGATTAAGTATACCATTCTTTATTCCTCTTGAATGAGAGCTGGGGTTAACTCTGTTCAAAATATCTAAAAAAAAAAAAAAAAAAAAATGATACTTTAAATTTGTTTGAATGCAATATATACTGAGATATTAAGACTTATAAACTGAACATATTAGTTGGGTACTGTCACAGCCATCCATTGAACTGAGTACAGGGTCCCCAATGAAGGAGCTAGAGAAAGAACCCAAGGAGTTGAAGGGTTTGCAGCCCCTTAGGATGAACAACAATATGAACTAACTAGTACTCTCAGAACTCCTAGGGACTAAACCACCAACCAAACAGTACACATCTTGGGACTAATGGCTCCAGCAGGATATGTAGCAGAGGATGGCCAAGTCAGTCATCAATGGGAGGAGAGACCCTTGGCACTGTAAAGATTCTATGCCCCAGTGTTGGGGAATGCCAGGGCCAGGAAGTGGGAGTGGGTGGGTTGGTGAGCAGGGGGAGGGGGGGGACAGGGGTGTTTTTTTTTTTTTTTTTTTTAATTTTTTTTTCCTTTTTTTCGGAGAGGAAATTGGGAAAGGAGATATCATATGACATGTAAATAAAGAAAACATCTAATAAAAAATAAATAAAAATAAACAACATATTAGAAGGAATGTTATCACTAATTTGAAAATAGTTTATTAACATTAACTGTTTTATAGAATATGCACAATTTTTATCATTGTAAGTAAATGTCCAAAAGCCAGAAGTATATTGATAAACCCAAGTGCATATAAGCAAAACCTTCTTCAAATTAAAGAAATTTTGTTCCCATAAAAATCTTCTAAAAACATATTTAAATATGGTTGCATGGAGTTGAAATCTACACCTTCTTTTGTATGGTGAAAGAATTATATGTATATATTTGGGTTCTGACTTAAAATTAAACCATGACCCAGCCTCCATATTCTATTCACAGGTCTAAAGGCCCTCAAGTTGTATAAAGGAGAGTGTCCACGGACTATCTCATTACTGTTGTTCCAAAAGGGAAGCTACTAGAAGTTATAGACTAAACTGAATCTAAGGTTTACCTGACTGTCTTATACATTAAGGGAATTTTGATCTACCACATTAGAAGTCAAGACAGGCATGACTTTGAAGTTCTTACTCTTACATACATATGAATATATAAAAAGTTGTTAACATCTAGCTTACTCAGTAATCAAACTAAAATCTGAAAGAATAAAGATTTGCTTAAATTTGCTTATTTGGAAAAAGTTAAAAGATGTGCTGAAATTGATATACAAAGAATTCATTTTTCTTCATAGTAGAAAAGAATTAGATGCCACTAAATAATTGCATAAGCATACACATAATGGTTATTTTTCAGAGCCAGAGAAATGACTCAGTAGTTAAGTGTATTTGCTGTTCTGACAGAGGACACAGTTCAATTCCTAGCATTTACATGTCTCACATTCTGGCCTCTATGGGCATTAGGAATTAATTGTATACATACATATGTGTAGGCAAATACATATACACCTAACTAAATATATATTTTTAAAATAGTTAAAATGTTCCAGTAATGTTAATGCAGTACTTACAAATCAAGTTCATCAGGCTGATTTTTTTTTAAAAAAAGAAGCAACTCAACTTGATATTATTTTCACTCAGATAACCAAAATTAATATTCAAGCTGTCAAACAACTATTGGTATACTATCTTAGTAGTTGTAATCTATAAAACACAAATTCTTAAACATTTAATTCACATTTCCTATGCTGAAATTCCTTATGGCCTCTTCATAAAACAGTAACACAATTATTTCAATTTTTCATCTTCATTATTCAGGAAAAAATATCTGGGGTCAATCTCTTTCTTCTAGAATTATTTAAAAATAAATATAGATTATTATAATTGAGTACAAGTAAGAGTCATCTATAATTGATATAAATTCAACTTGAAGCTTGTCATATTTTCAACAAGAGATTTTAAATAATTTTGCAACATAATAACATTCAAGTGTCAGATAATCAATACCCAGGAAGTAAAAAGTAAGAAATCAGACCATTCTGGTATTAGCAATATGCACACTATCATACTAAACTCATTTTATAATCCAAATAACATCCTATTTAACATTCCATGGGAAATTACCTATCACAGAAAATAATACTGACATTTCACTTGGTTAAATTGTTCTCTCTATATAATGAAACTATATATAAATGCCATTCTAATACTACAGGCAAGAAAAGCAAGAAGGTTTTCAGAAAATTTCATAGTACTCTCTTCAGTTAACCAAGGTAAATAAGAAATACTAATATGGTGAACACATTAACATTCCTTGATAAATTCATCTGGCTTAAAACAAACATGCAATTAAAATGAGAGAGAATATTTTTCTCTTTGAGATTTGAAGACTATATTTTTTTCTACTGAGATCAGATCTCCCCATATAGCCTAGGCTGGCCTGGGACCCACAGAAATTGTCTCCTTAGTATTGTAAATAAAAGTGTGTGCTCCCCACATCAGGCTTGGACTGAAATATTTTTTGAGTAGACAGTTTTCTTACCTTAACACTATAACACTGTTAAATCCAAGCACTCTAACTGAAAGCTAATCATCCAAAGACTATTCTACTAAAAAGCCTGAGAGGTGAAGGTGCTAACTGTAACATAATAAAAATACAATGGCTAGAGGCAACACCTTTCTGTACCACAAATTTACCAGCTGCTGAAAGACAGCTGTGGTCAAGTTACGACCCACTATCACCATGCATTTTGTAGTACTGTGTAGATGACAGTACCACAGGGCCTGGACATGAGATTTCATGTGAGACTAACAAATTTTTTAGTATATCCCAAAATTTAAAACTAAGCATTCTAAATTTTTCCTTTAAGTGATTCTAGGTTTAAGAGAGAAAAAAAGGAAATAAATTCAGATAACATGGCTTTTCAGTACTACTAAAATTCTAATTTCTACTCTCAAAAGACCTCCAATGCCAACCAGCCAATCATGGGCATTTTCCTGTTGGCTCTGCTTGTATTTGGCTTCTATCCCTTTTCAAAACTCCACTCAGGGTCAACCCTGACTTTCAAACAAGTATTTTATTCCTAAATTCTTATGGTGGAATAAGGACATTTTTTCACAACAACCCTAAAAATAACCTTTTCAAACTCCCTACATTCAAAGTAAATGCTTACTTGAAATAGCTGGTTTTGAACTTGCTATCTCTGCAACAAAGATGGGCTCATCATCATCATCCTCTTCAACTTCTTTCACTTTCTTCTGCCATGGTTCTAGCTCCTCTTCTTCACATTCCATAAAGAGTTCTGCCATTTTTAAATTACCTAATTTTTTAAAAAGCAACTTTTTTTTAATTAAAGTATTTGCTATATGCAGCATATTAGAAATCTACTTTAATAATCCTAGTAACAATTTCTAGCTTGGTGTTTGTGATACATGATAGTAATAAGAAACTGAGATCTTGCTCTCTAAGTCATTAACTAGTAGACTTGAGATAGATAATGTTTATTTAGAGCAGATAAAAAATACAGTTAAAATTAATTTCTGTCATATACTTAGAACAATAACTCTGAAAAAAAAAAAGGATTATATCCTATCTATTGTCTTTAAAAGAGGAGAGGGGTAAGACTAAGAATAAGAAGCCACAGATGAAAAAACAAATTAAAAGCGGGGGGGGGGGGGGGGGGGGGGCTGTGATTTGGTATGAGAGGAAAATATAAAGAAGGGAGTGAGGCTTATCTCAAATAGAGCTAATTACACATTTCTCCCTAAACAAATAGATCAAAGAAATGCATGCAGTAAAAACTATTGAGAAATGCCGATCAGGTAGCACCACTCTCTTAAATGTAGATGAAACAATCAATAAGCACCAGGAATTTTACAAAGAAAAATGTTGGATATAAAAGATCAAAAGATAGTAAAACAAATTAAAAGGATTCTAAGAAAGAGGTAGAGTAGAGAAAAGAAACTGGTATATTTAGACATCAAACAAAGAACGTCTGAACAGAACAAAACTAAAACGGCTCAGTGGATAAAGGCATCTGCTGCTGAGCCTCATGATCTGAGTTCAATCCTCAAGACCTACTTGGTGGAACAGAACCACTCCCACAAACTGTTCTCTGACCTCCCTCCCCATATACCTTGGCATATATGTACATGTACACACACAAACATACACAGAGAGCATAATGAACAAATATTAACACACGAGGGGCACAGGCCATGGCATTCAATACCAAACAAAGCTGCAGAAGAGGGTAAGTCAGTAAGTCTAGAGAATAAGTGGGATGGATGCAGGACAGCAGCATGTTAGGAAGAGTTCGCTAGGAAACCAAAGGCAGGATTAAAAAATTAACTTTAAGATCACAGGCCCAACAGTAGTGGTGTGGTGGTGGCAGCAGTGGAGGTGGTGGTGGTGGTACATTCCTTTAATTCCAGCAGTGGGGAGACAGTTAGGTGGAACTCTGAGTTCACGGTCCTGGTCTACTGTGTGAGTTCTAGGACAGAGAGCTAACGCTAACAAAGAAACCCTGTCTTGGGCAGGGGAGAAAAATAAAAAAATAAAACAAAACAAAAAAATACAACAGGCTGGAAAGGTTGTTCAGCAATGAAGATAATATACTACTCTTGCAGATGGCCCAGCACCCTCCTCTGTAATTTGTGAGCACTTGTTTTTACACATGAACTTAAGTTACCCCCCCCATTATACATAATTAAAAACAATAAAATACATATATAAAAAGAGCTAAAACAAAGACTGGAGAGATGGTCCAAAAATTAAGAGCAGTTGCTACTTTTCTGGAGGACCCAAGTTCTATCCTCAGCACCCATATTGGGTGGCTCACAATTCTCTCTAACTTCAGCTCCAGTTCAATTCAGTGTCCTCTTCTAGTCTCTACCAGCACTGAATACACAAGACATAAACTCAGACACACATACACATAAATTAAAAGTTATAAAGAACACATTTTTTAAAGAAAGCTAGAACATTCATTTTTAATTATATAACACTGTTAGTTAAATTGATAATGCAATACTATACACACATACATACACACAAACAACTTTATGAAACTTTGGCAAGGCTAATTAAAGCCTTTCAGACTGTTTGACTCTTTAATTATGTGCATTTATAATTCAGGCTGTAATGGAGAAAAAGGAAATGCAAGAACAGAAGGAGGCAAGATTGAGAAGGAAAACAGTGTTAAGGGCCTCAACTAATATAACCATGTATATGATAACCTCAGCCATGTCCATGAACATCAGTGGCACTTGTCCAGACATGAAAATAGTGAGTCTACAAAATAAATTATCTGAGGCTCTATTTTAAACAATATCTTTATCATTTCTAAATATTATTTTCTATTATACTAAAGAGTACCATTTCTACATTTTACTCAAAATTAGGACAACATTCCACCATGTTCTTAATAATATGGCTATAATTAGTCATAGATTCAGTATGGCCATTTATAAGAGGCCCAGAGCGTTTATCTCAAAACCCACAGAAGACATTAAGCCTAGCAATACTTTGATTCTAACTTTCTAGCCCAAAGAATTGTCCAAAAATAAATTTCTACCAAATTAAACCACCTAGTCCGTGATAATTTGTTAAGACAACCCGAGTAAACTAATATAGCATACAACACACATATACACAACACACGCATGTATGCTCACACACACACACACACAAACACAAAAAGACTCCGTCATTGTTAATATATGAAACAGTGTTAAGAAAAAGCTATAATTCTTTTATAATTTTTAATAAATGCTTGCACAAGCATAGAAGAAATCTATATGATAATGCATGCCAAACTGATAATATTAACATAAACAGTAGCTATTTCTGTTAATAGAGCTAATACTTCACTTCTACTTGTCAGTTCATTTAGGTTCTAAGATGTTCCTCATCTCTCACACTATATCATAAAGTGTAATTATATACCACCTGCACATGAGTATCAGTTACTGAAGCAACACTTACCTTTTGGTTGAAAGAAACTTTCTCCCATCAAGTTGAAGACCTGACTTTCTATACGTTGTCACCTAAGTATTGACAAATGACATCAGTCAATTTTAAGTAATTTTAACCACAAATAAACCTGAAATTAAGAAATTCTTGATAGAGGAGTTGGTGAGATAACACAATGAGTAAGATTTGTTGAGCAAACAAGACCACAGTTGGGGCTGGAGAGATGGCTCAGTGGTTAAGAACACTGGCTGCTCTTCCAAAGAAAGGTCCTGAGTTCAATTCCTGGCAACTACATGGTGGCTCACAACCATCTGTAATGAGATCTGATGCCCTCTTCTGGTGTGTCTGAGGACTGCTTACAGTGTACTTACATATAACAATAAATAAATAAATCTTTAAAAAAAAAAAAGAACAAATTCTTAAATCAAATTTAAATATTTAAACTTACCATGTGACCACAAAAAACAGCAAGTTGTATCTCAGTTTGCCTTCCTAAAAAATAAAGATATCTACCATTAGGGCAGATTATATTAATGTATGTACATTTAATTTACCCTTTTTATAGATACTTGTTTAAGTTGGATATATTTGTTATATATAATTTATTTAAAATAATTAGTTCTTTCCTTAAGAATTCCAAACATCAGAAACAAAATAGTGATTGTATCAAGTATTTCCTATTTCAGTAAATCTGATAGTTAAGTAAATTAAAAAATAATTATTTGTGACAAACATATGAAACTTATCTATAATCCAGGTACTTGGAAGGCTGAGGCAAGAGGATCACAGGTTTAATACCGAGACTACACAGTGAGAGTATGCCTCAAACAAATAAACAACAACATATACATGTAAATAACACATATTTATATACATGTATATAACAGCAAAAAGGAATTTCCTCATAATGCACAGCTTTACTAAATGTCACTACCCAAATGCTAAGTGACACTAATGTTACCTATTCACACCCAAAAATGTAATTATTTATGTAATAAAACACAACTTCAAATTTATCAACTAACAAAAAAAGAAAGCTTATCAGATTAAGTCATTCAAGATAATAGGTATTCCAGTCAGCTAAGTGGAAGATAATGTTAAGTTTTAGGTGAAAATAAAGAAATGTAAATAGTTTGCAATTAACCACACTTATAACTCCTTGTTCTTCAAGAAAAAAGTTACAATAAACATTACTAAAAATTCAGAATTGGCACCCTCATAGAGGCAAGGGGAGGAGGAGGGATGGAATAGGGGGTTCTGAAGAGAGGTCTGGAAAGGAGAAAACATTTGAAATGTAAATAAAGAAAATATCCAATAAAAAAAAGAAAAAGAAAAAAAATTCACCATTAGCCAGACATGATGGCACATGCTTGAAATTCTACCATTTAGGGGGCTGAGGTAAAAAGAATATCAAGTTCAAGGGCACATTAGGTTACACAGTAAATTACAACTGGCTTTGGAGCCAGCCTGAAGACTTGAACTTGATTCCTGGGACTCACATGACCAAAAAAAACCCCCAAAAAACAAAAAAACAACTCATTCATGTAAGCTGTCCTGCTACCTCCACTACATGTGTACACAGGCGCGTGCGTGCGCGCACACACACACACACACACACACACACACACACACACGTACACACACACATACACTTTAAATAAATAAATAAAATGTAAAAAAAAGTTAAGACTTCAAAATATGTGGTGGCGCATACCTTTAATCCCAGCACTTGGGAGGCAGAGGCAGCCAGATTTCTGAGTTTGAGGCCAGCCTGGTCTACAGAGTGAGTTCCAGGACAGCCAGGGCTACACAGAGAAACCCTGTCTCAAAAAACCAAAAAAAAAAAAAAAAAAAATTATTTTATTTTATTAAATGTTTTAGCTTTCACATAAATAAGATTAAATCATGTCTTCAAAGTTTTTTTTTTAAACTAGAAACTAATGGAAAATTTGAATACATGTAATCTCTTATTAATGTTTAGCAATTCTGAAATTCTAGACTAGAGAGATAGCTTAGGGGATAGAATGTAGGCCTACTACTCAGGAGGCCCTGGATTCAATCCCCAATACTAAAAAAAGAAACAAAAAAACAAAACAAAACAAAACAAATCCAAATCTTGTATTTATGAAAAACTGCCAAAGAATGAGTCATAAAACAAAACAAAACAAAACAAAACTGTAAGGCCGGGCGTGGTGGTGCATGCCTTTAATCCCAGCACTTGGGAGGCAGAGGCAGGCAGATTTCTGAGTTGGAGGCCAGCCTGGTCTACAGAGTGAGTTCCAGGACAGCCAGGGGGTACACAGAGAAACCCTGTCTTGAAAATCCAAAAAATAAAAAAAAATAAAAAAATAAAATAAAACAAAAATAAAAACCCTGTATTTATTGTAGCTAAAAATGAAGCTTGAAAATAGAGTGCCTGCTTAGCATATTCAAGACCTTGTGTTTGATTTCCTGCATCCTCCTTTCCTCTCAGCTTTTACTAGTAAGGTAAGCTTTGAAGTCACTACATTTCAATATAGTTTCACCACCAAGATGCCTCAGTGGGTAGAGTACTATGTTATGTAATTCTGCACTATAGAACTCAATCAAGGTAGAGACAACTGACTCTAGAAAGATGTCCTCTGATCTCCACATGCATCCCCTAATACTAAATAGGAGAAAAAAAAAGGATAGATGGGAAAGGGGGTGACATTATTGTTGGACTACTTCCTGTTGATTAGGGGCTCCAAGTTCCTTGGAGCAAGTTTGATCTTCACCACCAGGAAACCTAGTTTCTTCTTTTGCACATGACTACTTAACAAACCACGACCAGCAGTAACCAACCACTTATCAACAGCCCCTGGGACCCTAGCATTTATATACACTCTGAAAACTATCTGCTGCTGGCAAAATTATGCTCCTGCTAAAGCATGAGGCAAATCATAGTCAGCTGCTGTGGACAATCTGAAGCAGCCCTATCCCACACCTAGGATTAAAACAAAAATATATTCAAATATTTCTGTGTTTTTCAAAGAAACCAAAATTCTCACTACACTATTCTGCTAAAAATATCCACCCAAAACATTAACAGACAAACTGTTGAGGTTAGGGAATTGCCACACAAACCACACATACACCAATCTCAGTTAAGAAAGAATAGTTTATTGAAGGCACACCATAATACCAGATGTTCAGGACTGCAAAAAGGACTTAGGAGCTTAACTGCGATACTTGTCTCAGAGTAGACTTTTTATTAAACAAAACAAAAACAAACAAACAAACAAACAAAAACAAGTTCAAAAGTTTAAAGGGCAAGGAGGGGAGCAGTTGGTTTACTAGGCAAAGTATTATCCACTAACCTTTAAGCTGATTGGTCCTGAGTAAGGTAAGGGGGTGGTGGATGAGTGATGAACAGAAGAATTTCAGAACATTGAGATAATAGAACATGAGTGTTATAATCATAACTTTTTGGTTTACAAGTAGTATTCTTCAGTATCAGCCACAAAAACTACAGTGAGCTCATACGTAGGTACAGGAAGAGCTGACCATTGGGCTCTTTTAAAACTCAAGCTGTTTTAGACATAACAGCTCATATTGACCTTTTGATTTGATGGGTTCTACGTATAGATTTGTGGAATTTCTTGATTAGCAAACCTTATACAGAACATTCACTCAGAACAGATTATGTGGTCAGCACGTCCTTGCTCTAAACCAAGTCACCTCTCTGTGTCAATGAGTGGCAGGTATGATACAGCTACAATATGAAATAGCTGGCAGATATGGAAAAAAATGGCTTCAGCTATGCTGGGGAGGGTGAGAGTCAGACCATAACACAAACCACCTTTCAAGGTTCATTTGTCTTGCTTACCTGTAGCTATTTTAACTCCATTTCTTGAAAATGGTGCACTCAATTCTCATTCAGCTATTCCTTTTAAGCTCTTTACAGATTCTCCATATTCCACCCCCCCTCAAGAAAAAATCATGTAGAAATGGGTTTTTGTAACATTTCTCTAACCTCAGCTCTACCAAATGATACCTAAAAGACAGTGAATAAATTCTACAGCTATAAAATCATGAGGTATGAGCCTCTGACCATGGCATCTCACCTATGGTTTAGTCCCTACTGAAAACTGCCATCTGTGTAGCCTTGGCTGTCCTGGAACTCTTTAGACTAGACTGGCCTTAAACTCACAGAGATGTGCCTGCCTCTGATTCCTGAGTGCTGGGATTAATAGTGTATGAAACTGTCCAGCTTGCCATCTAGATATTTATATTAACCTGAATTCAGTAATTCTAAATTGAACCTATCCTTCCATGAAAACTGAAGGTTGAGGTCTACTATGTGTTATTCATAATAAAGTGGTACCAACTCCAATGTTCACCTGATGAACTGATTTTTTAAAATGTGGCATTCTATACAATCTAATATCACTCAGCAATGAAAAAAAAGTTCTGGTATATGCTACATAAAATTTTGAAAACATGCTAAGTCATAAATGACTCCTAAGAACATATACCTATACCCATAGACCACTACATGGCTTAAATTTTACCAGTGAAACTTCTTGTAGTAGATGGTAATTAACAGAGACCTACAACTGACATTGTACTGAATGAGACATACTGGAACACTCAGTTAGCCCTATATGGGATAATGTTCATCACGCCTCTCCCCCAAGGATCAGGGGTCTACCTATGCAGAATAAGAAATGAGGCAGGAGCTGGAGAGATGGCTCAGAGGTTAAGAGCACTGACTGCTCTACCAGAGGTCCTGAGTTCAATTCCCACTAACTACATGGTGGCTCAAAACCATTTGTAATGGGATGCACTCTTCTAGTGTGAGTCTGAAGACAACTGCAGTGTACTCATATAAATAAAAGAGAGAGAGAGAAAGGAAGAAAGAAGTTAAGAAAGAAAGAAAGAAAGAAAGAAAGAAAGAAAGAAAGAAAGAAAGGAGGCAGAAAGGCTGTAAAAGCCAAAAGCAGTGGACTACTTCAAGAAACACTCAAAAATCTTTAAAAAAAACAAAAGGGCTAGAGAGATGGCTCAGTGGTTAAAAGCACCAAATGTTCTTCTGAAGGTCCATGAAAATGGCTACAATGTACTTACATATAATAAATAAATAAATCTTAAAAAGAAAAAGAAACATTCAAGAAACAGCATTTTCCAGAAACAACAATTTGCAAAAAAAGGTGTTAGATATACATATTCCATTTACCTAAAATATTTAAAATAGGGAAATCCAGAAACAAAAAGCCTGTTAGTATTTGCCAAGAGTTGAGGGTAAGGGGGAATGAGAGACAGCCAGTCCCACAACATCCAGAGGAAGCTCCACTCCCAGGTACTCTAACACACCCAGGATCATAGGATCCCAGGAGCTTGGTCACACAAGGATCTGAGTCCCAGAGGCAGCTTGACTTTCAGAAGCTCTGACACACCCAGGATCTCAGGATCCCAGGATCCCAGAGATAGCTGAACTCTGAGGAGTTCTGACACAACTAGGATCACAGAAAGAACAGGCTCCAATTAGATATAGCAATGGCAGATAGCACTAGAGAAAATCAGATGGTGGGAGGCAAGCGTAAGAACATAAGCAACAGAAACTAAGGTTACTTGGCATCATCAGAACCCAATTCTCCCATTACAGCAAGTCCTGAATACACCATCACACCAGAAAAGCAAGATTCAGATTTAAAAATCACTTCTCATGATGATGGTAGAGGACATTGAGAAGGACATAAATAACTCCCTTAAAGAAATACAGGGGAACACAGGTAAACAGCTAGAAGCTCTTAAAGAGGAAACACACACACACACACAAACACACACACACACACACACACACACACAAAATCCCTTAAAGAATTACAGGAAAACACTAACAGGCCAAGGAAATGAACAATACTATCCAAGATCTAAAAATGGAACTAGAAACAATAAAGAAATCACAAAGGGAGACAACCCTGGAATTAGAAAACCTAGGAAAGAGATCAGGAGTCATAGATGCAAGCAACACCAACAGAATACAAGAGATAGAAGAGAGAATCTCAGGTGCAGAGACACCATAGAAAATATTGACACAACAGTCAAAGAAAATGCAAAAAGCAAAAAGCTCCTAACCCAAAACATCTAGGAAATCCTGGACACAATGAGAAGACCGAACCTAAAGATAATAGGTATAGAAGAGAGCAAAGATTCCTAACTTAAAGGACCAGTAAATATCTTCAACAAAATTATAGAAGAAAACTTCCCTAACCTAAAGAAAGAGATGCCCATGTACATACAAGAAGCCTACAGCACTCCAAATAGACTGGACTAGAAAAGAAATTCCTCCCGCTATATAATAATCAAAACACCAAATACATTAAACAAAGAAAGAATATTAAAAGCAGTAAAGGAAAAAGGTCAAGTAACATATAAAGGCAGGCCTATCATAATTACACCAGACTTCTCACCAGAAACTACAAAAACTAGAAGATCCCGGGCAGATGTCATATACAGACCCTAAGAGAACACAAATGCCAGCCTAAATTTACACAATATCTTTCCATAAATCCAGCCCTACGAAGGATAATAGATAGAAAACACCAACACAAGGAGGGAAACTACACCCTAGAAAAAGCAAGAAAGTAATCTTTCAACAAACCCAAAAGAAGATAGTCACACAAACATAATTCTACCACTAACAACAAAAATAACAGGAAGTAACAATCACTTTTCTTTAATATCTCTTAACCTCAATGGACTTAACTCCCCAATAAAAAAACATAGACTAAAAGACTGGATATGTAAACAGGACTCAGCATGTTGCTGCATATAGGAAACACACCTCAGCAACAAAGACAGACACTACCTTAGAGTAAAAGGTTGGAAAACAATTTTTGAAGCAAATGGTTCCAAGAAACAAGCAGGAGTAGTCATTCTACTATCAAAATCAACTATCAACCAAAAGTTATCAAAAAAGATAAGGAAGGACACTTCATAGTGGTCAAGGGAAAAATCTACCAAGTTAAACTCTCAATTCTGAACATCTATGCTCCAAATGCAAGGGCACCCACATTCATAAAAGACGCTTTACTAAAGCTCAAAGCACACATTACACCCCACGCAATAATAGTGGGAGACTTCAACAACCACTCTCAGCAATGGACAGATCATGGAAACAGAAACTAACCAGAGACACAGTGAAACTAATAGAAGTTATGAACCAAATAGATCTAAGAGACATTTATAGAACATTTCATCCTAAAACAAAATATACCTTCTCAGCACCTCATGGTACCTTCTCTAAAACTGACCATATAACAAGTCACAAAACAAGCCTGAACAGATACAAGAAGATTGAAATAATCCCATGCACCCTATCAGATCACCAAGGACTAAGGCTGGTTTTAAATACCAACAAAAACAATGGAAAGCACACATACACATGGAAGCAGAACAACACTCTACTCAAAGATAACTTGGTCAAGAAAGAAAGAAAGAAATTAAAGTCTTTCTAGAATTTAATGAAAATGAAGACACATCATACCAAAACTTATGGGACACAATGAAAGCAGTGGTAAGAGGAAAACTCATAGCTCTGAGTGCCTCCAAAAAGAAACTGGAGAGAGATGACACTAGCAACTTAACAGCATACCTGAAATCTCTAGAACAAAAAGAAGCAAATACATCCAAGAGGAGTAGATGGAAGGAAATAATCAAACCCGAGGATGAAATCAACCAAATAGAAAGAACTATACAAAGAATCAACAAACCCAGGAACTGGTTCTTTGAGAAAATCAACAAGATAGATAAACCCTTAGCTAGACTAAACAGCATAGAGACAGCATCCAAATTAATAAAATCAGAAATGAAAAGGGAGACATAACGATGAAATATATCTTAAAATAATTATTCTGGCTGTTGAATATTAACAGTTGAAAATATTAAAATCATGTTCTACAAACATCCTGGAAATATTATTGATAATTTTTCTCACTGTGCTTGAAATTAGCATTTTCTTAATGTTTAACTTCAAAGAGTTTTTGCTATTTTGAAATTTTTAAAATATACTTACTGATAATTTCTCTCCTAGAAACACTGATATTCTTTTTTAAGTAAACTGATTTTTAGACAATGTACACAGATATATAATGTGTTTTAAATACTCTCTCACTATGTCCGTTGGTATTATATAAGGGCTTTTGATATTTCTTAACGATTCATTTCTAATATTTTATGCTCTTTTACTATGCTTAATTCCCAAAGAGTATTTTGTATGTTTTGAAACAATTTAGTATTCAACATTAGATATAGGATCCTCAGTTATGGGTAGTATTAAAAATTCATTAGTGATATCTTTAGGATATGAAAGGATATGAATATAAAAGGTGAACAAATTTTCTATGTATTATTTGATTCTTAAAACAATATTATTGTTTGATGTATAAAATGCATTTAAATAAAAATTTAAGAAAAAAAAACCAGAATCCTGACTAATATCAAACATAAATGATTTCATGCCAACTAAGCACAGCTTGGCTGTCTTACTGCTTAACTTTCCAGAGTGCAGTGAGTGGTAAACAGAATACACACTCCTGTTCTGTTGAAAAGAAGAAAATCCAGTTTCATAAAACAGATGGAGGGCGTGATGGTTAATCTTCATTGTCAACTTGACTGGAGTCAGTCAACTAGGAGTTAATAAAACACACCTTTGAATGAGTCTGGTATTTGACAGGACTAGCTGAGTAGGGAAGACCTATCTAGGATGTGGGTGGCAATCTTCCAGTTACTGGGAATAAAAAGGAAAAAGTGAGAAAGTGAATATAGACAAAGTATATCGATTTCCTGTTCTCAATTCACTGTGTTGCCATGAAGTGAAATGTCATGCTCTGCTACACTCTCCTGGCCATAACGGACTGAACTCTCTGAAACCATAAGCCATAATACATCTTTCTTGTGCTTGTTGAGTATTTGGTCAGAGTTACACAGAACTAACACAAATATACATATATATTTGTATTATATACACACACATACACATGTACATACATACAAATTTACCCAAATAATTTCTGTGTTCATCATTGTATATTATGTTACATCAAAAAAGAACAGTGATGTTTAAAAATGACTTAAAGAATTTTTTTTTTGGATTAGTCTGATTAATTTAAAAACCTAAATGTAACTAACTTTACTCTAAGATTTCAGTTTACCATTTTTTCATTATGGAGGACCTTTTAAGGTAAAATTTAGAAGGAAAGAAAAATTCCTAACAAGAAAATATCTTAGAACAGATCATTCAAAGAAAAACTAAGTACTACCTATATTTCTTAGAGATGTATATAATACAGTAAATTTTTTAAAAAGCTAACATAGGTCAGGCAGATAAATTCAATTCATGCATTAGAAAGGTAGAAGTCTGAAAAATAAACTACTCTTCATCACATACTGTTAGTGCCCACAGAACACTTTAAAGTTTTTCTATCTTTAAGTACTTCAATTCCTAGGATTTTCATTTGTTCCTAGAGATTTCCAAACAAGAAAGGGAAATTTGATGACTTAAAAATAAAATATTAGATTTTTGTGTGTGTACACATGCATCATAACACCAACACGCAGGATCAGTTCTCTCCATCTACCATGTTGGTCTCAGGAATCAAACCGCTACACACTAAGCCATCTCACCAGCCCTTAGAGCATTTAAACAGAATCACACTCATTCCACCTTACAGGATCCTACAGAAGTATCCTTTCACATATTAAAATCCATTGTGGGATCTTTTTATTTTCCCTACATATTGATATCTTACCTATCCTTAAACAACAAAAAAAAAAAGAATGGAAACAGGCAACCCCCCGAAGTAGGAGGCTGAGAAGACCCTCCAGAATGTACCAGAGACCTGGGAGGTAAGAGACTCTCAGGACTCAAAGGCACCTTAGACAAGATGCCCTAAGGTGGGGAGAGGGAACTTGTAGAGTCCACCTCCAACAGAAAGTCAGGGCATCAAGTGAGGATGGGTTGCCATCCCGCAGCCAAAACTCTGACCGATAATTGTTCCTGTCAGAAAGAACTGGAGGGATGGAAATGGAAAGGAGCCTGAGGAAAAGGTCCAGCAACAGGCCCAAAGTGGGATCCAGCTCAAAGGGAGGTCCCAAGGCCTGACACCATTACTGAGGCTATGGAGCAGTCACAAAAAGTGACCTATCATAACTGCCCTCCAAAAGACCCAACAAGCAGCTGAAAGAGTCAGATGCAGATATTTGTACCCAATCAATAGACAGAAGCTGCTGACCCCTGTGGTTTAATTAGGGAAAAGCTGGAAGAACCTGAGGAGGAGGGCAACCCTGTAGGAAGACCAGCAGTCTCAATTAATCTGGGACCCCTGAGATCTCTCAGACACTGAACCACCAACCAGGCAGCATACACCAGCTGATATGAGGTCCCCAACAAATATACAACAGAGGACTGCCGAGTCTGGGTTTAGTCAGAGAAGAGCACCTAACCCAAGAGACTGGAAGCCCCAGGGAGTTTGGAGGTCTGGTGGGGACTGGAGGCCCCAGGGAGTTTAGAGGTCTGGTGGGATGGGGAGTGAGGGGTGGGGACATCGTCTTGGACACGGGGGGGGGGGGGGGGGGGGAGGGAGGAAGTATGGGATGAGGAATAGTCAGGGGGAGGGTGGCCTGGGGGGGGAATAAAATATGGTGTTCAAAATAAATAAATAAAAGATTTTTTTTAAAAAGAAAGAAGAAAATTGATAAATTCACCTCCCTAGAAAAAGGACACTGTAGTGAAATAAATCTGACCAATGCAAGATCTTCCACTTTTTCAGTTTTCTTATGATTTTCACAAAATGTTACATTGACTTGCAACAGATATTGAAGACTGACATGATCATTCTTATAGTCTGTGTTAGAAAACACAAACTTTGGTTCTATTCATATATGGAGTTCAGTACCTAGAGGACTGTGAATTAAACTGTTAAAAGTAAAATTAGGGAGAAAAAAGTACACAAACTTCATTCATATTCTCATGCTCAAGAATTCATAGAAATTGAAACTCACAGAAGTGGCTATATTTGGAGATCTGTGTATCATTTTAATAGAAACGAGATTAGGAGCTGAGCAAGAATAAATCACTGAGGCATATGGTGTCATATGCCTCAAATTTCAGAACTTGGGAGGCAAGATCATCCCTGGAAATAGCACCAGCACCAGGCCAGCCTAAGCTACATAAGATTCTTTCAAAGAAAAAAACCAAAAAGAATAAAACACTGGAAGATGAATAGAAGAACTATGTTAGTAAGGTATGTTTATGCAATTAACCTCTTTCAGATCTAGAAGAGAAGTTCAAGTTCTCTCCTCTGATGCAGGAGAGAGCAGAACTCTTCCTGCATCTGTTGGTTCTCAATTGCCTTAAATTCAAAATATTCTTTACATCTGTTAAGTTTCAAACCCAGGACAAGCGATTGAGCCTGTTTAAAACAGACCTGGACTCCAGGTTCCCCCAGCATCCCTCAGTCCCTACCTGTTATAGGGTACACTGACATACCCCTGTCTACCCTAAAGTCTCCAGGCCAGGGGCTGAGCTGCACTTCCCCCAGAGGTTCTACCCTATGTAATCTAGATATTTTGGGTACCTTCAGCTCCTAAGCTTAGCTGCTGTACTTGGTTCCCCTCTCTCCCCTTCCTGCTTACAAGGCTCAGGGTCATGACCACTCTGGACTCTCAGATGCCCCAGCCTCTGGCTATGCTCGCCCACATATCTATAATAAACTTTCTCCTCTTCCATATCTAACAGCAGTCATGTCCTTTCCTTTTTATTTCTTTCATTAGAATCAGAGTGACATTTTTGTGATGGTATGTCCTGATTTTTATCTACTTTTAACTTTTACTGAATGTGGTTAAATTTTCAGATTTTTTTTTAACTGTTTGCCTACAATAGAAAAAATTGACAATGTACAATCAGACAAAGCAAATGCATGAAGAGATAGCAGCACAACATAATCCTTACAAAGGAACACTGGAGGTATCCAAGATAAACTTTCTCGAACAATCAATGTGTAAGTAATCGAACAATCAATGTGTAAGTAATATCTGGTTCTGTTTTTAAAGAAAGAATACAGTAAAGCGGGGCAGTGGTGGCACATGCCTTTAATCCCAGCACTTGGGAGGCAGAAGCAGGCGGATTTCTGAGTTCGAGGCCAGCCTGGTCTACAGAGTGAGTTCCAAGACAGCCAGGGCTACACAGAGAAACCCTGTCTCAAAAAACCAAAAAGGAGGAGGAGGAGGAGGAGGAGGAGGAGGAGGAGGAGGAGGAGGAGGAAAGAAAGAAAGAAAGAAAGAAAGAAGGATACATTCTCATTCCAATCTAAATGGTAACAACTATTTCTCCTAATGTAACCAGAAGTAACAGAATCCTTCAGAGAAAACTGTTGAAGACTTAAACTTAAATCTAAATTGTTTAATACAGGTTATATAATCTGCTATAGTCTGGCACTCACACAAAATGTTTAGTTTCTTTCAAAATAAAATTGAAAGGTTAACAGGTATGGCAAACCTGTAATCCTATACTCAGGGTAAGCTACACAGCAGGATCTTCTTCTAGTTAGAGGCCAGACTAGCCTGTCTCAAAAACAAAACAAAACAAAAACTGCTTGGCAGAAATGAACCAAAAGTCTAAACATAGAGTTTTTAATATAAGTCACTACACAATTCTAACTACTGCTTCAATCATGATTTAAAACAATCTGAAGCTGAGCATACTGGTACATACTTATAATCCCGGTATTTAGAAGGCTGAAGCAAGAGGATCATAACTTTGAGGCCAGCCTGGCCTACATAGAAAAACCCAATCTCCAAAAGAGGAGGGAAAAATAGATGGAAAAAAAAAAAAGTATTTTAGTCCCTAAAAAAGGAAGAGGGGAGCTATTCAATATTATAAATTTATTTGAATATTTTATAAATTTCTCATATTTCCAAAGTTAATTTTGAAGTAAAGAACAATGTTGCCAATAATAAATATCCTGTCATCTAAAACTATTTGAATGTAAAAAAGCAATTGCTATAATTTACACTGAAAAGTTACTTGTGTAGTTATAAATTATCTATTAAAAAAACAGGTGTTAGTTATTCTTTAACTGTTTTCTTCTACAAAACATAATGTTTAGAAGAAAAACACTAAAGGAGTGGTACAATAGGCTTAAACCAGTGAGAAGTGAGACACTGACATTTACTGAGATTTTTCAACTACCCTAGAACTCATCATGGCTGACTACTGCTATGAAAGTCCAAATTGTCAAAGGCAGGATGTTTTCCAAGTTTCCAACTGTTCTCTAGACCTTACCAAGGGATAGAAACAATTCCAAAGGTTTTTGTTTGTTGCTCTTGTTTGAGACAAGGTTCACTGTACCATGCAGCTGGCCTAGTCTACAAAGGAAGATCTACTTGCCTCTGCCTCCCAGTGCTGGGATTAAAAACATGCCCCACCAGACTGGCCAATTACAAATTGATTAAACTGAGCATATTCTAGTCTCCAAAACCACCCCTTTTCTTCCTAATTCCAGTCATTCCTAGAGTGAAATCTATTTTATCAGAGATGAAGGTAAATTCATACTAAAACTATGCCAAATTACGTTAATTGCAAAAGGAACAGTTTCAATTGAGTCAACATTTTAACTAAGAGACTAAAGCTAGGATTACTAATAGTATACTGTCTTTCCACTTTTTATAATATGAAGTATTCCAGATGATTTATGAAATATTGGAAAAAACATATTAAGCCTGAATATAGTCAAGTTTTTTAGCCCTAACCTTATGTACTACATGCATTTTAGCAAATATTATTTTTCTTGGGTGTGACCATGGTATTGTGTTATGGTAGTATAGAGAAAATGGCCTTTATCTTTTATTTACTGATATACATATCCAGTACTTAGGGGTGAACTGTAACATCTTCAACAAACATTCACATATTCAGCAGACTGAGACAAAGCAAATGTGACAAAATGTTTACAAATATTCACACTAGGTGGTAGGCATCTGAATATGCTATATTCAACTCCCCAATGTGCTGGGAAAAAACACGATCACTAATAACGTCTAAAGATAACAAATGATTCAGAAATGAGAGTCTAAAGGAACGGCAAACAGAATTCTTAAACGTAGAGGCCTATGCCTCCTTGCCTATTCTCAGGAACCTCACTGCAATGAAACTCAAGGTTCTGTAATGGCCCCGGGAGCCAAGTGTTCTCATTGTCATTTCTGAGGCTGACCTTCAAAACAGCTCTGCCAACAAAAAACCTCTCCGAGAGGGACCAAAGGTAAACATTGACACCAATGATAGATACAAACCATTCAAACTCAAGGATGGCTTTAGTGCAGATGTTGGACTATCAAAAGCTCAAGGTCCTCAAAGCCAGTCCCTATTATTTACATCCAAACAGCCTGAGTTGGTACAGTCACCTCTCAAAACAAGAGCATACAGATGCCAAGAGAAGGGTTTTGTACTTTCAAACTCTGCTTCCCTCGTGTGAATTTATGCTTATGGGCACTAAAAGACGTCCAAGTATTTAGATGATTCAGTCTAAATTTGAAAATAAAGCCAAGTGTTTAAAGTATGGCGGATTAGTTAAAAAAAAAATCTTCGTGAAGCCAAAAGTCCCCATGCTCGCAGCAGGTTAAGGTCCATTTTTCTCTAGCATATTTCTTTCCTAATGGGTTACAACTGCAGGTGAGTCGTGAAAACACCATCTTCTTGTGCAGGCTACCACCTCAGTGCGACCACTCGTTTGTGGTTTATTAAGTGAAACCTGCAAAGCTCAGCTGGAAAATCTGTCAGACTCGATTTTCCTTCAAAGCCCTTCTCTGGTAGACAATAGCGGGACTATGGCAGAGTGGGGACATTCTTTTGACAAGATGGGTGGAGAGAAAGGAGCGGTCGTCTAGTGAAAGGTAGGGCCTCTGTGGCTGTTATGGCGAACGCCATTGGGGTTCAGCTCCTGCGCGAAGAGTCGAGCGGGTCGTGCTGTGAGCTCAGGTCTCCGCCACACAGCCCCGCGGACTAGGTACAAAGGACGGAGGGGAGTCGTCCCCTAAGAACACAAGCCAGGCTGAGGAGAACGCGACGGGAGGGCCTGCGCGGCGGCCAGGCGACGCGACGCGGCGAGGCGACGGCTGAGCGGCCTGTACCGTGGGCCGCCGCGGAGCCGGCCGCCTCGCCTCGTCGCGCCGGGATCCCAACCGCGCCAGGCCCGGCAAGATGGCGGGCCAGGCCCACGCGCAGCCGGCCCCTGCCCGGCCCCGGGCGCTCTCGCCGACGCGCCGCGGCCCGAGACCCCCA
>JADRCD010234050.1:8342-26193 GCA_019843815.1 Montemys delectorum
CTCTCTCTCTCTCTCTCTCTCTCTCTCTCTCTCTCTCTCTCTCTCTCATACACACACATAGTCATAAACACGCAGAAGGAAGAAAAACAAAAAGAACAAAATAATACTTTTCTTTGTTTGCTTTATTAAAAAAAAAACAACAGATGGGATGCCTTGGAAAGTGCTCCAAACCTTCTGCTTTTAGGTAGGTTTTATCTGTTTGAAATGTTCTTTGTAAACATGAATACAGGATGCAGGACTCCCTCCGCCTGGGGGTTTTCTGAGGTGGTTGTGTATCTTGGAGAGGACAGAAAGGCATGAGGCCAGCTCCCCCTAGCCAGCATGGGGTGGGGGCGGGGCTGAGAACATTCCACCAGAGTCATGAGGCTTGTGGCGGGAGGGGTCGTCTTGGCAGGCACCCCAAGTCTGTGTTGCTTTAACTCAATACTGTGAGGCTCCATGCTGAGGAGACAAACTCAATGTGGTCCCTCCAGCTCTCCAACCATGAAAGGTACATCTACACATGTGAGGTCAGTCACCTGTCAGGTGTCAAAGGCCACAGTCGAGGAAGAAGCAGGAGTAAAAGGTCTGGGATGGACAGGCAGTGGCTAGGACCTGCTCAGTAGGTGAGGGAGTGTCTTTGGGACCTGTTATTAAGCAGATGGGAGACACCCCTGGCCCGCCCACTTCACTCCTGCATGTTCCCAGCCCTTTCTACTTCCCCATGGGGTACTACATCCTGTCCTGGGCTCAGCAGTGCCCCCCAAAGCTTTATCCACGACCTGTGTATGGGATCTTTTTGGAAAAAATGTCTTTGCTGGTGGTGGTGGTAGTTAGTGTTGGCTTGGCCGGGCTATGGTAGCTTGTGAGCCATCGCTGTGGGCATGTTTGGAAGGGAGTCTGGGCATGGTAAGCTCCAGACTCCATGGGCAGCATAGGGCAGGTCCACCCTTGTTGGTGGAGGTGGGGACACTGTGCAGAAGAGAAAGGCAGAGGAAGGGTGAATCCCCCACCTCTTCATGGAGCTGGGAGACCTAGCATCCATTTTTTTCCTGTCAGCATCAGAGCCCCTGGGTCTCAGGCCTCTGGACTCAGGCCCCACTGTTCTGGGATCATGAAGAGATCTCAGTGGTACCGGGAGGGCAGCTGGAACAGGCAACAGGGGACCTAGAGGAGGGTCTAGCTATCAATCGGTGCTGGTGAATATGTTGGGGGCCTTCAGGGGCTGGCTGTGAGCCAAATGTAGCACAGGAGAGCAGCCAAGAGATGGCCGCGTGTTCAGCCATCTGAGTTGGACAGATGGCCTGCCCAGGGAACAGCAGACACTAGCAGGGGCCTGTGCAGGCAGTGGACAGGCTTTGCTGGCCACTTCTCTTACCTTGCATGGCAGTAGACTGGGGCAGGATAGGAATCTGTGTTTCTAGAGGAACAGCCAGGATGCAGGGTGGCCAAAAGAGGAGCCTCCCAGACCATGCATTCTACTGTGACTCTGCCAACTCCGCCCACCAGGAAACCCGCAGACCACGATCAGGCCAGCTGGTCAGAGGCCCCCAGGAGATATACCATAACCCACTACATACCTGACACATATCCATGCACAGGTCATGCATACAGCAAGCATTTAATGTGTGCTTGATTGTGTAAACACGATGCTTTCCAGTACTGAGCCTGAATGCTGCCCACTGGCACACCAACTGTGAATTCGTCTCACTGGCTCCTCCTTTGAGGCCCTTCTCGCCCCTTCTGCACAGGCCTTGCCTGCAGCTTGAATGGTCTCCCTATCCAGTCTTCTACTACTTCCTGTTCCTTCTACCCTCTGTGCCTCAGGACCTTTGCACTTGCCCCTTCCACTGCCCAGCACACTCCTCCTGTGTGAAAAGCTCCCACCCTCACTTTCTATAGGTTACTGTGACAGATCTCCTTTCCAGTGAGGCAGTCCCTCACCACCTTCTATGAAATAGCACAATACATACACACACATACACACACACACACATAAACACATGCATGCACACATATTCTTGCACACACATCCCTTGACTCTCCCACCTGCCTCATAACCTCATGCATTTATCACTATGCAATGTTCTCCATGTTTTTACATTCACAGGACAGGGACCACATCTGATTTGGTCAGTGACTTGCCCAGGCCTAGGGCAGTGCCTGGTAAAGAAGAGCTCAGGCTATGTCTGAGGGGCTCCTCCTTCAGGTAGACCCCAGGCATGGAGGGAGGACAGAAAGGACAGCAAGAGGTGGGACACAACGTCTCCAAGATGGCCCTCCTCCAATTCTACAACCTAAAGACCAGTAGGACCACCCGAGCTTCCACCAGCATGTGTTAATGCTGCAGTGCGTGAGGGTAGGTAGTGAAGCCTAGAGGTTCTGTCCTCTGTTCCCCACCTCTCCTGCAACTTCAGTACACTCGAGCTGTAGGTCAAACTTGAGAGAGATGATCGACTCCTCAACATTAGCCAATAGTAAAGATCACATCATTAAAAACATCTGCCATGGGCCAAGCAGTATCCAGGAACAGAGGCAGGTGGATCACTATAAGATGGAGGCCAACATGGTGTACATAGGGAACTGCAGGCTAGTCTGATAGTCTCTCTCTCTCTCTCTTAAATACTTATTCAATGCACACACACACACACACACACACACACACACACACACACACCTAATATGAGTGCTCTATCTTCATGAACACCAGAAGAGGAGTTCTGGATCCCATTACAGATGGTTGTGAGCCACCATGTGGTTGCTGGGAACTGAACTCAGGACCTCTGGAAGAGCAGTTAGTGCTCTTAACAACTGAATCGTCTGGTCAGCCTGATATCCAGTCTCAAAAGCAAGCAAACAAACAAGGGAACATGACTCTTCAACTTGGAGATTTTGTTCCTTTGTTGCTTGGCTGTGTTACTCCCAAACTGGGTTATATCTTTTTAAAAATATTTTGTTTGTGCATCACATACAGGTCTGATGCTCACAGAGGCCAGAAGAGGGCACTAGAACTCTTGGAACTGGAGTCATAGATAGTCAAGAACAGCCATATGGGTGCTGGGACTCAAATCCAGGTCCCTTGGAAGAGCAGTCAGTGCTCTTAAGCCCTGAACCATCATCTCTGTAGCCCCTGAGCTGTGACTTTGAAATCATACCCACCACCACAGCAATCATGTTTGTAGGCACCAGCTCTCCTGCCCCCAGTCAGCCCTCATAGTGCACAGGTGAGCAGCAGTGTAGCTAGCCCTCATGGAGGGCGGCAGGAACTGAGGGCCAGGACCTCTCAGGAGTTGAACCTTCCACATGTACTTGGGCCAGCCTGCTGCTTTCTCTTAGTCTCCACTTTCTCCTCTATGGAGCAGGGCTAGTTCCTGTTCCTGTTCTCTCTCATCAGTGTATACTGCAGAAAATAAAACAGGTCTTATGTCTGTCTGTCACTGGCAATGCTATCCCTAAGCAGGATTCCTAGATATCAGGTAAGGGGGCCCTAAGATGACCTAGAGCTCAGGAGTCAGCATGTGGCCAAAGCCCAGACCTGCCTGAGCACCCTCTTCCATCTTGTCTCTTCATCCACCAAGGATGGGTTAGAAGACAACAATGTCAACCTAAGGGTGAGAGTCTGTCCAGTCAGCCTTTTATGTCCTGGCTCTGTGCCTCCTATAGCTATGTTCCCCCATGTGGCTCTACCTCAGTCTAGACCAGGCCCAGCATCTCACTTGCTCTGTCTGTCTGCTGCTCCAGTACCACATCTATGTCCATGGTGTCTCTTTACAGCAGAGGAACAGTGACTAAGACATGGTTGTAACCTGGGCCTTTCTATGCCTCCCCAAGTTCTCAAATAATGACACCATATTTATTTATTAGTTTTTTGCCTTGAGAGCTAGGCATTGCTTTGTACTAGCTCGTAACTCATTTATCCCATTTATACTGATCTAATTCTGCCACATGGCTGGTTAGTTACCTCTCCTTCCTCAGCCTGCTTCTTCCTGTGTCCAGCTGGCTGAATCTCCCATGCCTGACTCCTTCCCAGAATTCCTCTCTCTCTGTTCCCAGAAGACCCTCCTTACTATTCTGGAGTTTTCTTTGTTTTGTTTTGTTTTGTTTTTGTTTTTACTAAAGGCCATAGGCCTCTGATTTATAACCAATCAGAAGGTGATGGAGAACATGGTTTACAAAATACTGAGTCAGATACACAGTGCACAAAAGCATCCTCCAACAAACCATGCCTGAGGGTGGGAAGTGTAGTGGCAGGCAGGCAGGAGCAGTGCGTGAGCAGGGACTGAAAACTTACCTCTGATTCACAAGTTGTGGTAAACAGAAAACCTCAAAGCCCACCCCTAAAGACACAACCTCCTCCTCATCCTTTCCAGACGGTTCCACTAACTGGAGACCAAGCATTCAAACAGATGAACCTATAGGGGCCATTCTTATTTAAACCACCACACTTGGTTCCATAAAAAGTTCAAGGATAGCCTGGGTTACACAAGAGCCTGTCTCAAAATACACACACACACACACACACACACACACACACACACACACACACACACCCGAGTGTGAATATAAGCAACCTCAGGGCTTAGGGAAGAGCAGTCAAAATCAGAGATAATCACTAGCAAACAGCTGGCATCTAAAGCCCTAAGGCTGTGGTGGTTCAGGTGTGGTGGCCAGAGCAGAGCCTGAGACAGGGCGTGGTGAGTGGCTAGGAAAGCGACACCAGAATGGGCACCGGGTACTGCTAGGCAAAGACATGGTCCCAGCCAGAGCTGAGACCAGCCTGACCCCACAGCAGCTCCAAAAGACACATTTCCCTCTTTGGGGCAAGCTGTCCAGCATTTATCTGCTGATGAACGGTGTTTAGGATAGGCACTCGGCTGGGAAGACTGTTATGCAGCCCTGGTAACAACACTGCCTTTCCGCCCAGTGTCTGGTTCCACACCAGGAGCCTGAATCTATCCCTGCAACCAGATGGCCCCTCCATCCAACCCCCCCGCCCCGTACCTACATGGAAAGATGCTGATCCTGGTGGGTCCACAGCCTCCAGGCCTTGGGCTGCTGACATCCTGAATTCTGGAACACTGGGCCCTTCCTTCTCCTGAACAGCTACAGGCACTTTAAACTTCTTGATCTGCTTACTGGGCATGGTGGTTCACAATTGCAACACCAGCAGGTGGGAAGGAAGGTCACAGGATCAAGAGCTGGAGGTCAGCCTAGGCTACACAGTGAGGCTTAGGCCATTCTAATCTACATGAGATGGAGTCTCAAAAATAAAAATAAAGAGGAGCTTGAAAGGGAATGTTCACAGCAGCTCTGTGGTTCCCAATAGCCCCCAAGTGGAAGCGATGTGCTACCCATCAACAGATGGACGGATTAAAAAAAATGTGGTTTGTCCATATAATAGAATGTTACTTGCAATAAACAGGAACAAGACTGGCTAAGTGTGGTAGCACTCAGGAGGCTGAGACAGGTGACTCTCTTGAGTTTGAGGCCAGCCTAGTCTACAAAGCTAGTTCTAAGGCAGTCAGAGTGGCTACACAAAGAAACCATCTCTTTAAACCTTCCCCTCCCCAAAAAGTGGGGAGAGTGTGAGGAAGGGGCTAGCCTTTGACTCATAGTGATGCAAAACGGCAGTCACCCCAGGCTTGGGAGTAAAAGTCCCTCAAAATTTCCAACAGATGGAAGAGCTGGAAGGCTAGAAAGGAGTGGGCGATGACAGAGTTAGCTGGGGTCTAGAAGATGACGAAGACATGACACTAACAAGGTGGACAGGGGTAATAACTGGGCCTCTGTCTTAGTCAGGGTTTCTATTCTTGCACAAACATCATGACCAAGAAGCAAGTTGGGGAGGAAAGGGTTTATTCAGCTTACTTCCACATGGCTGTTGATCACCAGAGGAAGTCAGGGGGGAGGGAGCCCCACTCAGACTTCATCCTGAGACAGTTCTGATACTATATTCTGGTCCCTTTGAAATACCTAAGTCGTGCTGTGTAACAACTGTCAAGTGTAACTGTCATCTGCCTGGTTGAACTTCTGGGATCAAGAAGGTGCGTTGAAGTCAGTTTCCTTCGGGAGCAGTTGGCACAGCTGAAGCAACTGTGGACTGGCACATGGCCTAGGTCTGCCTTTGCCAGTTCACCCTCCTGCCGCAGCTGTGATCTGGCCCTTAGAATGATGGGAAGGCTTCAGGTGGTATCCATGGGACTACTGCTGGGGTTGGGGGCACTTTGCCTGCACCCCCCCCTGCTTTCTTTTTTATCTTTTTGTTGTTGTTGTTGTTGTTGTTGTTGTTGTTGTTGTTTTTCAAGACAGGGTTTCTCTGTGTAGCCCTGTCTGTCCTGGAACTCACTCTGTAGCCCAGGCTGACCTCAAACTCAGAAATCTGCCTGCCTCTGCCTCCCAAATGCTGGGATTAAAGGCATGTGCCACCACCGCCCGGCACTCCCTGCTTTCTTAAGTCTTAAGTGATGCCCTGTCCAAGCCATGGTCCCCACTCCTCCACTCCTACCCTTGGCCAAAGCTTAGACTGTAACTCTCCTCTCCCTCTAAAATTGGATACTGGTGAGAGATTAGGGCTTCCCATCTCCCCACTTTTATCAGGGTTGCCACTTTTCCCCTCATCCTCAACTCCCTTGTTGCCAACACATGCTGTGGCCCAAAGCCATCAGATGAGGTTGGAACAACCTGGCCTTCCTCATTTAGCTCTGGGACACACTTGTTCACTTGCCACCAGCCACTGGAAGGGAATGCCAGGTCCTTGGCCCTGTTGCCATCAGCCCATGAGCTTTGGGCTTAGGTCTCAAAGTAAACAGAGCAGACAAAGGTGACTCAGACCAGCCAGAGGTCAGGGTCCTTTGGTTGTTATACCCTCCTAGAGAAAGCCATTCGGAGAGTCCTAGGTGCACAAGGTTCTGAATTGGTTCCTTTTCCCATAATCCCTTTGCCTTTGCACGTGGAAGAGGTTTGGACATGGCTATCAAGTGAGCCTGGCCACCCATCCTGTCTGATGTGGGGCCTGACAGTTGGAACAGGCACTGACTCTGGGGACTCAGGTTTCAGTGTTGCTCCTCAGACCCTCAGCAGGAATCGGGAGGAGCTGTGTCACCGAGTTTGCAAATCAGCGGGCCAGGCCTCCTGGCTCATTGCCGTGTTTCCCCACTCTGTTCAGGACCACTAAATATTGAAATGTGGATGCAAACTGAAATAAAGGCAATTTGATGTGTTGAAAAATAAAATAAAATAAGGAACAAGACCGATGTGTAATACAACCTGGGCAAACCTTGAACACAGGGCGCCAAGTAAAATAACTGAGCCAAGAACTATGTACTTAAATGAAGTTTCCAGACTAGGTCAATTGTCAAGTACAGAAAGTGGATCCATGGTTCCTGAGACTGTAGGAAGACAGGAGGATTAACCACAAGCCACGAAAAAGACTTTTGGGGCAGGGTCAGGGTGGGGGTAGGGAGACCAGGACTGTCCTAACTTCTGTAGCATCCTGCTCTGTCAGAGGGTAAACTGTGTGACGAGGTCACTGCCCTTGGTGAAGCTCCTTGACAGTCACTCCTGGCAGCAGAACGCTGAGCCGAGGCTCTGGTGGGGAAGGGCAAAGGCAGCCAGCCCAGCCGAGAAGCAGGGAAGGTGTAGCACCTAGCCTTGTCTGCGCTTAGACACTAGATAGCACTGGGCCTGTGTGTACTTGGGTGAGGACTCAGGGATGGAGAACTTCAGTAGTCCAGATCCTGTCCTGGGAAGTGGCCACACCTCTGCCCGCCCATTAGAGGTCCGCTGGCCTGTTCCACATTTTATCCACTCCAAGAAGTTTCCAGACCAAATAAGGCCGCAGCTCTTGCCAAACTCCTGGCACAGACTGAAATTCCCTGCAAGTGCCAAGCTTGTCACTTTGGCCTGGAACCTCCTGAAGCAGTTGAGTAACCAGCAGCCCACTGAGGCCACCCCTCTGGGTAATCCTACAAAGGCACACTGGTGATCCCTGACCAGCTGGGAAAACATTACGTTTTGGAGCTGTGGCCACTTCAGCCCCCTACATAGTGACTTTGCCAGAGAACAATGCTAATGCCAGCCAGAGACTGGTAAAACTGTCACCAGTGTCTGACACTAGACTTTCTCTAACTTTCACAACTAGCCAATGAAGTGAGTCCTGTAACACCCCATTTTACAAATGAGGAAACTGAAATCCAAGTCCAGGCAAACCTGGGGCTGTAGTATGAAGAATAAAGGGACTCGATAGCAAGGAGGCAGGGCCAGGGCCACCTGGGGACCTCCCCAAGAGACCTCTCACTCAGGATGCTGCGTCCCAGTGACCCAGAACTCACAGGACCAGCAGAGGAGACACATGGCTGCCTTTTCCAGTTCCTGCGGCCAGGCCCTAAGACATTTTTCAAGCAATCAGACACATTTTCCTAATGAGAGCTCTCTGGGATGAGAAACAGAAACTTCGAAGCCAGCATTTTAATGAAGCAAGAGTCAGGGTGGGGATTGTCCATGACAGGGCTTGTGGGATGTAGAGACACGGTACAGGCACTGGCACGAAGACCCATGTGCAGGGGCCCAAACCACACGTTTACTTCCGAGAACAGCACGGTTATTCTTCCACCATGTTTGGTAGATGAACAATCTTGATGTGTGTGTGTGTGTTTACCTGCAGAAGCCACACACTTGTGTAATGGTGTTAACATTATTAGTATTTCTCATCCTCTTAAGCCCCAGCCTGTGCAAGCCGAGCTCCTCCTGGAGGGTCACACATGGGAGCTGCTCCCAGCAGCAATGAGACCTCGTCTTTCCTCAGTGGCCGGCAACTCTGGTTCAGCACAAACTCCATGCCAGAACGCAGCTCCTGTACAACAGAAGATGTGCTGGGCTAGGGAAACTGCTTGCTGTTCAAACATGAGAACCCGAGTTTAGATCCCCAGAACCCGCATAAAGGCCAGATGTAGCAGGGAAAGGTGCCTGCCACCAAGTCTGATGACCTGAGTGATTCCTGGGGACCACACTATGGAAGGAGAGGACTCACGGCTGCTGGGCGGCTTTACTCCCACACACGTGCTGACCCTCTGCAAGTATGTCCCCTTCCAAGTAAAAACATATTTTAATAAGATATACAGCTGCGGGCACAACTGGATCAGCAAAGAGTCTTTGGCAGCAAGTGACAGAAACCCAATGTGGACTTTATTCAGCCAAAAAAAGAACTTAATTCTAAAGAATGCTGGGAAGGACGAGTTGGAGATGAAGCGGGGCTGGATCCGGAGACTCCGGGATACTATAACCAGGTCAACCTGTAGCCTCATCTGGAGGTCTATTTCTCTTCGGCTTCCTTTTCTTCTACAGATAGGCTTCTAGAAGGTGGGCAGAATAGTCACTAGCCTCCAATGCAACAAGAGCCAGTCTTTCCTCAAGTGTCCACATCTGCACGGGAGCAGAGCTAGTTGGCCCTGCTGGATTCCAGCCCTATTTTGGCAGGGAAGAGGTGCCACGTAATTCATGCAATTGCCTCCCTGAGCTTGATCCTGGGGCTCCATTAGGGTTCATATCCCAGGTCAGGGGGACCAAATAACTTTCACCGTGAGCCCCACAACCTTGGAATGACACTTACACTTGCATCTTGGGAAGATCACAGCTAACCCCAGTTGTGATGCCTGTGATGCCCAGTGCTGCAGTTCCAACACTGAGTGCTGCACTTGCTGTAAGAGCAGCCACAGCCATGTCCCCTTGTTCTGCCCAAACACTATGCAAGGGAGCAAGCAAGGAAGGTGACCATGGGAGTAGGAGGGGGAGGAGGTGCACATGACTTTTTCTGGAGAGATGGGCCATCTCACCCTTGGTAGAGGGGTCACCACAGACCAAGTCTAACTGGGTGAACGGGTGACTGTACTGTTACAAGTCCCTGGGCCTGGGAGACTCAGCATCAGCCGTACCATCGAGAAGTCTCCTTGGGGGATGTATTGGCAGTTGCATTATTTTTTTTTTATTTTTTTTTAAAGATTTATTTATTATTTATTATAAGTACACTGTAGCTGCCTTCAGACATACCAGAAGAGGGCGTCAGATCTCACTACGGGTGGTTGTAAGCCACCATGTGGTTGCTGGGATTTGAACTCATGACCTTTGGAAGAGCAATCAGTGCTCTTACCCGCTGAGCCATCTCACCAGCCCTGGAAGTTGCATTATTAAGAGTGCCCCCGCCAGCCCACTGTTTGCCTCTTAAACAACCACAAGACCCCTCTTGAGGTGCTACCACTGCCTAGTCAGCATGTGCAGGGTGACATCTGAGCCAGATGTAAAGGATGCTCACCTCTGACACAGGCAAATATCCACTATGTGCACACTTTAATTTGCAAATAATTTATATTATTTTGGAACAAGAGCCTAAGGCTAAAATGCATCTGTCAAAGTTCCCATGAGCAACTGGTACAGAGCGCTGGAGAGGGTGCAGTCTCTGTGAGGGTGAGAGGTGTGGTGCCCTGGAAGGACTCTTCCGAACAGTCATCAAGCAGCAGAGGCCAGGCAATCCCAGGCTAGGGGCCTTCTGATCCCAGAGCAGCCATTCCTGCATCCCTAGACCACACAATCCGTGCCCACTGTGTCATGTAGAAGACAGGATGAAGGTGGTCATGGCTAGATGGATGTGCAAGGCACTCACAGCATTAATGGGGCCTGGCCGGGCAAGGCAGTTACTAGTAAGTGATGGTAACTAGGCACATCTTGCAAACAGCACCCTTGCCAAGGGAGGATTAGGGACACACTAGCTCAAGCAGAGAAATGGCCAGTGTAGGACTGTGTCCCCACCTGCTGACTCTCTGTCCCACACAGCCCTCCCTGAGGGTGTGGCCTCATGTCCCCCTCTCCTTCTCCTTCTTCTTGCTTGCCCTCTGGCTGCTGAGCTCGCCCAGCTTTTTGTCCAGCCTCCTCTGCAGCTGGGCCCTCTTGGCCGGGTCCAGGGCCCTGTCCTTGGTCCCACTGCCGGGGTAGAGCACTCCTTCCCGGCTAATCCTCTGCCGGGCATGGGCACGAGCCTTTTCACCACAGCCATGGATCTGAAAGAACACAAGAGTCAGGGTGAGCTGCGGGCAAGGGAGGCTGCAGCCTGCCAAGTTGCATCAATGGGAACACCTAAAGTTATGCAAGACCATGGACCTGCCCTTCTCCCTTCTGCAGGTCTGTCTTTCACAGCTGCCCAGGGAGGGGCCTGTAGGATGGACAGACTTCCTCTACTCTGAGTTCCCACTGCTGAGGCTGTCCCTCAGCAAAGGTGCATCTATTTCCTTGAGGCCAGGTAGTCACAAGAGATCACGATCACCATCTGCTTTGGCTTTTACAGTCTGGCTACTCCTCCCCCACCACATGCTGCCCACATCATCCAGAAGGAGCCCTCACCTCGGGCAGATGGTGGCTGAGGCAGTAGCGGCGGCTACAGTGCATGCAAAGCTGGCCCAGAGTGGTGGTGCTGGCTGAGCACTTGGTGAAGCTACAGGTGTTGTCAGCCTTCACCACAGCGGACACTAGGGCATCGAAGTCCTCCTCACAGGGCAGAGCCATGGCTAGACCTGGGGAGGAGGGAGGGAGTGCTCAAGCAAGGGAGAGGACGAAGAGCAGACATTGCAGACAGTGGGATGCCCTACCTCCAGAGTCCTCGGTGGGATTCACCATCAGCCCAGGATGCCAGGCTCCTCACCAAGTTGACACCCTCCCCACCCCACTGCCCACCTCACAGCCCAGCCCTGAGGGAGGAGAACGGGGTGTAGCTCTGAAAGCATACTCTTTCATCCAGAAAAACCTTTTGGGGCAGGGCTCCCTTTGACACCAACTTCAGAAACAGAACTCAGGTCATATAGCAGTACCACCGGGGACAGAAGATGCCCAACTCAGGCCCTAGCAGGGGCCCTTTAGGCTCTCATCCAGACGCAGGAAGTGCTTGTCAGTGAAGTATCTTACACAGACTATGGGTGTTCAGGGATCAGGATGGGATCATGAAAATTTCAGCAACCATGAAAGACTCCAACACATATAACAAGTAGAAATCTATTCATATTCAAATGTGTGCTGCATGGCGCCCCAGTTGAAGTCTCTGAGCTGAACACGCAACACATGCGCTCAGCACTGCCTGACGTCACTCCTCAAACTGCAGTCTCTGCTGAGATCCCAGCCACCAAGTCACAAGCTGGGTGTTTCAGCTCCTGTGTCTCTGTCCTCTCAGACACTAGACAGTGGGACACTGGCCGCCCAGCTGGCATGCCTCAGGATTTAACATTTCATACATCTTTGGACTATGTTGTGTTAGACAGTGTCTAATCCAACTGGATGCAAATTTATTCTCATTTTTAATAAATAGTAAAATTTTATGTATATCAAAGAACTTCTAAAACAAATGTTTATGACTTATTAGTACATGTTTGACTTGCATTACCATATATCTACATGCTCAGAGCCAGGTAAAACTTTCTCGCCAGGCAGTGGGGGCACATGCCTTTAATCCTAGCACTTGGGAGGCAGAGGCAGGTGGATTTCTGAGTTCGAGGCCAGCCTGGTCTACAGAGTGAGTTCCAGGACAGCCAGGGATACATAAAGAAACCCTGTCTTGGGGAAAAAAAAACAAAAACAAAAACCCAAAAACCAAACAACAACAACAACAAAAAAACTTTCTCAGGTGAAGGCAGGAGATTGGCTCACTGGGGAAGAGGACTGGCCTCCAAGCCTGAGACCTGAGGGCGATTTGTGCAATGAAGAAAAGTGACTCCCACCATGTGTGCTGTGGCACATGTAGCCATACATACACAATAAATAAATGTAAAAATGTTTTAACAGTGATGGATGGAGTGTCAGTGTTTAAGAAACCTCATTTCTGCCATAGAGTAATTCTATTTCTCTATGCTGCTCAGTACAGAGAAGAAGTAACACACAGTGCAGCTCCAAAAAGCACAAGTGCAAACACAGGGGACAGAGAGTACTGGGAGGAGCCACACAGGCACCCACATAGGCGGGCTCTGGTCTGTCCATGACTCCATATATCTCCCTACATACTGGCAGGTGCTGAAGTATCCAAATATGCTGGGGTCAGGTGGTCATTGACTGACTGATACATCAAGGTCTCCAGAAGCCCCCTGCACCTGTGTGCATCCTACAACAGCTGTTTCTATTGGCTCTGTGTCCCATGATCTCTCCTTCACATGCTAGCCCTCTTCCGGCCCCCAACCCTCTATTTCCATTCCCCATGTCCAGTGATTTATCCCTTCCCCTCTCTCCTCTCCCTATGGCTATGTAAAGGGGAAACTGAAGCCGCCCAGTCACTGGCTCCTGCCACATCCTAAGTAGAACCAAGTGGCTCAGAGAGCCTTGGGGAATGTGCATCCCATTCTGGCAGCATCATCAGTGAGCATGCTCAGGAAATAAGGACCAGGCAGGGTGGTCAGAGCAGATGCAGCGTGACCCTCCTGCGTTTAGCTGATCATTCCCGCCAGGCATCAACCCATGGCTAGGGCCTGGAAGAGCACTGGCCAAGCAGAGTATACCACAGGTATGGCCACCTGGCCTCTCAGCTGCTGGGCAGGCTAATGACAGAGCCGAACCTTTAAAGAACAGGTGAGGTCCTGGGGACTCTGAAGGATGGTAGCCTGAGGTAATCCCAGAACCCCAGAATCCCAGAGCCCCAGAACCTGGGGCTCCCAGACCACCTAGGCCTTGTGGCAGGAACAGCAGATGTGGGTAGGTCCAGGCTCACTAAGGCACAAACACAGTGCTTTTCCATCTGAGGCAGGGGTCACCTCCATTCAGAGTTCTCCCTTCAGTGCCTGGCAGGAGAGCAGCACTGTGTTAACTTGCTCTCCAGCACACATCTTGGCTACAGGAACCATGCTATGAGTGCCACAGCATGCCTGGAGTAGCACTACACCCCTGAGAGCTGGCTCTGGAGCTGAGAATGCTGCTCTAAGGTCTGGCTCATGGGAACGAGATGCCCCAAAGACAACTGACCTTTGGTCCTGCTGGCAAAGCCTACTGAAGTGTTGAGAGCACCCACACTATGCCCCAGCAGGTCTGTCCTCGCTGCACCGGAACACGTGTGCCAACTCGGGTGGGAGCCACCCAGGGGATATGAGCACAGTGCAGGCTGAACACAGAGCCTGCAGTCCGCCTTGGCCCTGGCACAGGGCAGAGCGGTGTGCTCAGCAGGCCTACAACCCTGAGCGCCTGTGCCTATGCCTGATCAGAACCCGCCTGCTCTATAGTGTAGTAAGCTGAGAGCCGCACCTGGTAATGGTGGCAGGGGATGGAAACCACACAGCAGCGGTGGTTTCGAGAAGTGGCTTTACCTTTTGGTTCTTTTTTCTTTTTCTTCTGTGGAGCCTTCTGTGGCCTCAGGCCCCTGCCTGGCTGACCCTTTGCTGTCTGGGCCTGGCAGTCTTGTTGCCGCTGTAGCCTCTCCAGATGCAGTGCCTTCATATCCAGCTGTGTGCGGCCATGAGGCTGCTCTGCGTGTGGCTCAGTCTCAGCCTGTGCGGGGCTGGGCGGTGAGGGAGGCTGTGGGGCTACACTGCCAGACCCTGCAGGGCTCCTCCTGCTCACCGTGATGTGCCGAGCCTTCCCCTCCCCCGTGCTGTCGTGTCTCAGCCCAAACTCCTCAGCTAACTGGTGGACTCGAAGCCTGTCATGGGAGCTCAGGGATGTGGGAAACTCCAACTGGGCTTCCTTGCTGGCCACAAACTCCTCAATCGTAGCCCTGAAGTGCTCTGTCCGGTCTGTGCCTCCAGTTCTGTCAGAGCCATTTGCACTGGAGCTGTGCTGGGACTGGGTTTGAGCACCTGGGGGCTTCTCGCCTGGCTTCCTGCGGCTGTGTCCAGGGGCTGCTCTGGCCTCCTGGACACTCTCCTGATCACTGGCAGGCTTCCTGATGGAGGTGCTGGGGCACTTGGGTTTGGGGGCACGGCTGTGGCCGTGGGAGCCCTCATGGGTGTAGTTCTCAGGGACGATGTCATCCAGGTACTCGAAGGCTGTGCGTACTTCCCCATGCTCTGTGAAATAATCCACCAAGGTCTTCAAAAAGGTGTGGTTGTTGACTGTGTGGGAATCACAGACGACTGCCACGTGCCGGCGAGCACGGGTGACAGCAACATTGATCCGCCTATCCTCGGCCAGAAAACCAACTTCACCTGAAGAAAAGCCAGAGGTGAGAGAGGGAGAGATCCAAGGCAGGGAACAAAATGCCTGTTCAGGGACAGTCAGGACCGGTCACATCATCAGAGCCACGGTAGCCTGCAGCTGCCCCCTTACGTCTCTGCACACACGGACTGAGTGTGACGCATTGGCTCTGATGCTCACCCACTGCTGACCAGGGCAGCTCCACAGTCATGTTACCTAACATGTTCGGCCTCTTCCCCACGCCTGGACTCAAAAACAGCTGCTATGGACACAGTACAGAACTCTGCCAGAGCCATTTCTCTCCGTATCCATCTCTACCCTGCTTCCAAAGCCACTCAGGTCGCTGACTAGTGCCTAGATGCAGTTTTCTCGATGCATTGCAAGCCATGGGCCACACAAAAATCATGTCTCAAGGCTAAAACAGGCATGGCGGCGGCAGTGGCGAGGGTGGAGGGGGTGTCCTTTGCCTGGACAGTGACTAAGTCAATTGGGGCCCACCATGTCCCAGCCTGCGTCCCTAGTCACCTGCTCTCTGGTTGAACTGGGTCTATTCTCTTTGCTGAAATCATGCCCTCCCTTCCCTGACACTCCCAGGCTAAGCCCATGGCTCAAACAGGGGCTGCCCTACATACCTTTCCTATTGGACCTGACAAAGGTCAGGATCACAGCCTCCTTCTCTCGGCCTTGAAAGCCATCAACAGACTTAATCTCCAGCTCAGGGTGCTTGTTGGAGAGGCTCTGTCTGAGCAGATCCACCTGAAACAGAAAGCAGGACCAAGATGTCATCACCAAGTCAGGGGACTGCAAGGCCTGTCATGGCTGGTTGCCCTGCCCTGTAGGAATGGCCACTGTGGGACCTTTCAACAGCACCAAGCTGCCTGGAGGCTTTTCTCTTCTTAGCATGGCAGTGAGTGTGCTGACTGTGGGGTACGTGGAACTCTCTTGCATCTGCAGCACCATGTGGCTTAGCCTCTGTCCTAAGCTCATGTAAACCACAGGACCAAGGAGCATGGTATTGGTCCTCAGGGCCAGTAGAGCCCAGGCAGTCAGGGAGCATCCTGGGATGACATGTGGACAAAGCAGTGTAAACTGAGCTGGGGAACCTCACACACTAGGGAGAGGGTGATGAGGGTGGCAGCACTCTCTGTATTACAGCATCTCCTTGCCTCTGACAGCCTCATGTATGATGCTGGTGACCAGAATGGGGTGACACTGCCTCTGAGGATCTTGAACTATGCAGGCAGCAAGCTTCTACTACCAAACCAGATAGGGGCAGGGACACAGCCTGGGCCTGGCTGATCCGTCAGCACTGTCTCTATGCCATCTGGGAATGCTGGCCTGAAGCAAGGACACAGTGGGGGACCAGGCCAAGGTCAGGCTGGTAGCAATGTGAGGAACACAAACACAGGTGGTCTCTTGCTGGTGTCCTCTGGACCCTAGACCTGGTCACAATGAGATCCACTGTAGTCCTGGACGTCGTAACCAACAAATTTCCCTGCCCTTTCAGCTTCTAGCAGGCTGAGTCCATGATACAGAGAAACAAAAGGGCAATCCCTCACACCTGAAGGTTGTAGGGTGCGATGACGGCAATGTCACCTGCCTGGACCCCAGCATCCACCAGAGCCTGGATGTGCAAAGTGACGAGGCGAACTTCGCCTGGGGAGGAGAGAGGGTAGCGTTCAGTAAGGGCCATACTATGCAGCCTCTGTTACTGAGATGTGGGAAACATTTGCTGGCTGTTGTGAGCAAATCTTATGCTGAGCCAAGGGCAGGGAGCATCCTGGGATGTAACCAGCTGACCAGAGGGTCATCAGGCTGGCAGATAAGCTTCATAGGACCTGGGTACTGCTGGCTTAGAGAGATTCTCAACCTCAGATGAACCAAGCAGTCAGGTTGGTGTTCAGAGGAGCACGGGAAAGGCCCAGGCATCAGCAGGGCCCCTGGATGAGCACACAGATGCTGCCCCAGCCCGTAGAGTCCAGCTCCAAGCCCAGTTCACCAGGAGTTTATCCTCATCTCTGCTACCCAGTGCCTCACTCAGGTCTGGAGTGACTTGTTCTATTTTATTTTTAAATGTATTTTTATCTATATGTACACATGTGTGTCTCTGTAAATGTACCCATGGTACTCGGATGCATGGAGAAACCAGAAAGAGCCCATTAGGTATCTTGGAGCTAGAGTTACAGGCAATCCTGAGCTGCCCAAGGAGGGTGCTGGGGCTGACTCTGGGTCCTCTAGAAGAGATCAAAGTTCTTAACTGCTGCGGCACCATTTCCAGCCTGGGGAGTGACATGTTATAAAAATCGGTCTGAGAAGGACCAGGGAATCCTGGCTCCCAACTCACCTGGGTTTCCCTTGGACTGGCTGTCCTCCTCCTCCAGCTCCAGCAGCCCACAGCCAGCAGTGTCTATGAGCAGCAGGGGCACACTTGTCTCCTCTGTGTCGGCCACACCTGGGAGGTCCCTGGCATAGGGGTGGGCAGAATGTAAAACTGACTTCCTTCACAAAACCAGAGAGGGGCTGCCGAGTGGGTCCAGCCCCCAGGAAGGCCCAGGCAACTATCTAGAAAGTGATTCTCAGAGCCTCTGCCATTCCAAACCCTCTAGAGGACATAGAGGGGCAACTGGGGCTGGTGCCAGGCTAGGCAGGAAGATCAGGGGAAGCAAGAGGCTAGATCACTCACTTCAGGAGGTGTCCTGCCACAGAGGGATGGGCAGTAAGCTGCCCG